>APFE031077668.1:4991-24688 GCA_000404065.3 Pinus taeda | reverse complement strand
CTATTTCCAAATCTGCATTCTTTCCACTTGTACCTGCATCCTTCGATGTACCCTTCTTTGTTCCAACTACTCCACCAAGTGGGGTCATCCATTCTTCTTTGCATTTTTGTACTACGTAGAGAAAATCATCTTCAGTTACCAAGTATCGCAATGGGTGCCATGTGTTAGTTGGGTCCTTCGTTGCCTTCACGTAAGTCTGTGGAAGTTTTCCTTGAAATCTGCAATGTGATATTACTGCTTATACAAACTAAGTGACAGCCTTGGATGCTAATTCACCACCATGAGTAGATTGATTTCCATCACCACAAAGAAAATCCTATTCTCTATTCTGCATGTCGAATCCTAAGTAAACTATAGTGAGGCATATATCACTGCCTCACAAACATCCACCTCAACTGATGGAAACGACGAGTCTTCTAGTTCTTTCCATGCAATCAACATGATGAGTATTAACAACCATGCGTAGTGGAATGAATTCCACTCTTCTCGTGCTTCCCTACGGTCTGTCAAAAATTCCTCACAAATATAAGAAACCCAGTTAAACTAGATTCCTGCACTACACTACATATCCAAAGACACTACAATTGTAGGCACCTCGTTGGCCCTACACTTCCTCATTACGTTTCTTGCCAATATGTGTGGGTTTAAATGCACTCCTTGGTCATCAATGGAGTTGATGTCATATTTCTATGACTATTCACTAAGCCAAACTTTTCCTTCATCATTTATGCCATTTCCTTATCCTTATTCTTTCCCATTGATTCTTTGTGGGGTGTTTTCCCTAATGGCTCAACACTATGAATTTTCTAATTAACATGTCATTAATCAGGATTCTCATCCCTAGATGAATGCATCCATCATGTAGCAGTGTGAGGAGCTACCACACACAAATTATATTGGTTGTGATTCGACTAAAGTGTGGCACATTCATCATGTTCAATAAACCTACTCTCTACAATCATGCAGCCTAATAGAACAGCTCCAACCTCATGACTCCACTATCTAGGTATTGAACCTACTTCAGATACCTGCTTGGTTCAAATTCAAGATATTTTCTTCAATCATTTAAGTACCGGTCTTTTATCTTTAGCAAGGGGATCATCCCCAACACTTCACCTTCAAATGGTACTTCCTTCAGCAACAATGGAGTAAACATGTCCAGGTTCCCATCCTTGGGCTCCTTAATCCTCTTGTCATTTTGTTTTCTTGGTGGCATGTAAGGTGGGAGCACAACGCGAATTTATTCGTCCTCTATATGCATGCATTGAAATTTCGCCTCCTCTTCACTATCAATGATCTTTTGAGGTACCTTCTACTGTGTTAGCTTATTTCCTTTCTGCTCCAGCTTTTCCCCTTATCTTCTTTGTTCATGCAAACTTCTGTCTATGTTTTCTTCCTCGGGGATGTTATGATTTCTGCCCTAGAGACCTCAATTGGTCTCTTCTCCTTCTTCTTTCGTGGTTGTGGTTCTATGGGTACCTTCTTTCTTGGTGACCTCTAGCATCTAGGGGACAGGCTTTCCTTCACTCCTTATGCCTCCATAATACCTGCTAATCCTTTCTTTGTAAATATTCCAACAATTTCTTCAAAACTCCTCTTAGACATATAATAGCTCTCTTTTATGCAATTTCTGAACTTCTCCAAACATCAAAGTGTCAAATGTGGCACAGGATGTGGTTTTTACAATAAATTTGAATACCAACCTCGTGATTACTTGATGATTTTCTCCTTTAATGTAGGTATGGGGCTAGATACAGCCAATTGTTCTTCATAAATTCTCTTTTCCCACATCCCTTAGCAACAATTTGCTTTTAACGGTATATTTCTCCTTCCAATGGTCATATTTCCGACCAACTTTAGTGAACCTTTCCTCATGGCACAGTCACCTTTTCTTTATCACAACTCCTTCAGACTTCGTCATATTCCTAAATATCGTGTAGTAACATTCCTTCAGTGAAGCGCCTTTTTGCATAGTAGTTTATAGTCCTGTGTCCAATTTCACTTGTAGGTGGCACTAAGACTTCCTTCCCTTCAAATTTTAGTGAAAATATCCAAGGACATAGTTGTCCATGTATATCTTCAATCTACTACCATTCACTCATCCCAGAATCAGCTAACCATTTAACTTCGCGAGCTAAACTACACCACCATCATACACGTGATTGATGATATATGGTCATAACCAATGTATTCTAAATTTTCCTAAGAACTTCGAAAATTTCCTATCATACAATAATACAAGATCTCTTTCTTAGAATGTCTCCTTCTTAATAGGCCTCTCATGCCAAGCTTTCTCCCTTGCTATCTCTACTTGTTGATGGAGCCTTGCTATAAACCTATCTTCTTCTAAAGCTAGTATTTGTGACATTCTTTCCTTCATAATGTTAGGGTTTTCCATATCTGTGACAACTGCAATTCTCAATCTTGACACACTATATTCCATACGCATAGCTACCTATTGTCCATATACCAACTTAAATGGAGTTTACCCTGTCAATTTCTTGCATGTTGTCCTATATGCTCACAACATCGTTGGAAATCTTAAATCCTAATCATCTTTTTTCACATTGCATACCTTGGTCAATGCATTCTCCAAAATCTTATTGGAACCTTCCACTATTTCATTTGTCTTTTA
This sequence comes from Pinus taeda, assembly GCA_000404065.3. Classification (NCBI taxonomy): domain Eukaryota; kingdom Viridiplantae; phylum Streptophyta; class Pinopsida; order Pinales; family Pinaceae; genus Pinus; species Pinus taeda. The sequence goes on along the minus strand of APFE031077668.1, from coordinate 22,053 downwards.
TGAGGATGATAAGGAGTGATATTCTGGAGATAAACCTGGAACTCCTTAGTCAATGCTTCAATGGTGTACCTTTCTCACTCATCAATATCTTCAGACAACCAAACCTGGACAATATATATTCAAATATGAACTTCGCAGTATTTTTTGCTTTGTAATCCTTCATTGGTTGTACCTCAACCCATCTTGTTAAAGAATTAGTTGTAGTGTTTCTATACCTCACACTAGCCTTCTTTCCTGGTAGACTGATAGGTCAGACAATGTCAATTATCCATTTGTCAAAATCTTGCAAATTTACATGTGCCACTAGTGGTGTATCATCTCTTCTAGATCGCTTTCTTGTTCTTTAACATACATCACATGCTTGGCATAATTCTTTTGCATCCTTATGTACTGTGGGCCACCATAACCCAGCCCTCAATTATTTTTATGGAATTGATTTTCTTGCATAGTGCCCTCTTGTGACTCCTCCATGAGCTTCTGTCAAAATAATCTATTGTTCATGTTCAAGGATGTACCTGCAGAGTACTTCATCCAGTCCCATTTCATACAAGTCTCCAACAATCAATGAGAAATCAACTGCTTGAATGACCTAATCCTTCGTTTGTTTCATAATGTATTCCATGAGTGCCATTCATATGGTCATAAACTGAATAATATCCTCTGAGTGATCATCTCCAACTCTAATTGTGATTAGTTATGCATGAGGAAGGTTATCTTCAATATTTGTGGTTCTTCTCCTGTCTTTGCAGGACTGAAAATATTTAATCAACTTAATACTTAACTAAAGAGGGATACCACATGGCTAACGATCATCCATCTTAAAATGTTTCAATAGATCCAATACATAGCTAGATTGAGAGAGAAATAGAATCAAGTAGAGGTAAAATGTTAATACCAAGAAAAAAATGAAAAAGACCAAGATATCTCATTCAAACGTGTTTTGCAAGTGTTTTCTTCAATCCAATAATTAGGTTAGGAACATTGCCTGTTATGACTAAATCACCAACATATATAATAATAATTAGAGTATTACCATCAACGGGTATTACAAAGACACTTTGAATACATTCACAACATTTTAACCCAAGAGTGAGAAAGATGTACTAAATCTTTGCATACTAGGGGTTGGGGGCTTGCTTCAATTCGCAAAGAGATTTTTGTAGTCAATAAAAAAGATTTGAATATATAAAAAGAGGGGGGTTGTTACATGTAAATTTCTTCAAATAAGTCACCATGAATAAAATAATTTTTATTGTCCATTTGGTCGATATACTATATGAAGTGAGAAATAAGGGAAATAATCAATTGAATGCAACCCTTTCTTGCTGCAAGATCACAGGTTTTAGTAGTCAATTCCTTCTTGCTCAGAAAAAATATTTAATAAAAAAAATTAGCTTTATAACCCTTCACAACATCTTCAAAGTTCAATTTAGTCTTGTAAACCCATCAACATTTTATGACATTCTTCTCTTATGTTCGAGGAACTAAATCCGAAGTTTGGTTATTCAAAAGAAAGTCCATCTCAACTAACACAACCTGATCCCATTTAGGGTTTCCTCATTCATCATTGGAAGACATAGGATCATAAGTCTCAAGAACATGATTCATTAAACAAACACTAACTTGTTACTTTTTACCATGACTCTATTGAGCTACAGAGATATCGCCAATATCAAATCCAACTACTTTAATCATAGTGGCCCACCAGGTTAAGAAAAGAGTATGTGAATTGACGTTCATTTTAGAACGTCTATTAGGAGAAGTAACAATCTCAACAAGTGAAAACCTACTACCAGTTGACTCATGGACAAAGTTTGATTGAACATTCAGAATCTCAAAAAAGAGAAGAATTCATCCACAATATATAAGAATATCAAAGGAACCACTATGTAATACCTTTGAATAGGAGTTCAAAAAGTTAGGGCCTAAAGACTTATTATCAAAAATTAAATATTTCTTCTGATAATGATATGTTGTTTAGTATTATCAACTAGTTGAAAGGATTTTCATTCTTCTAATTATCCCATCATATTTATTCTGAGCTGTCGTCAACTGGTATATCTGAGTCAAATATTTGATGGTGAAAGATCCAATGACCGTGTTCCTCTTGGTCATAAAGTTTCTTTCATCAATGTTTAGATGGTCAACAACACATCTAACAATATATATGTCAAGCAAGATACTCGGTCGAGCAGCAATTCTGTGGAGGAATGAATTGGCTAGATCACTATATGTAGTATCGGAAACTAGGTATGAATCTTCGACTGTGGCTACTTTTTCTGTGACTAACAACTCTTCATCATTGAAAATTTGATGCATGAACTCCCAGGTAGATGTTCTAACGTCTGGCGTGCGTGTGGTATCAGCAAATAATGTAGGAAATTCTACAACCTCAAGGGGAGGAGCGACTGATTATTGTTGAACAACAGGTTTCTTCCTGGGTTTGGTCGGTTTAGATATTTCTATTGACTGGCTTGTCAAAAGAAACACAAAAGTAAGGAGTAACTAACACTCAGAGCGAATAACTTAACAAGTAACCAATTATGCAATAATCCAAAACTTTTATTAATGAAATCTGAGGAAATTGTTGGTAATAATGAAGGCGTTTATTTTATCAAAACCATTAATTCTCCATAAAAATACTGATATTGAAACCCTGATATGATATGTGGAAGTCTTGCGACATCAGACTTTTATTGCTATACATAAAACATAGTGCTTTATTATTTTAAGGCTTTAGGAGTTAGGAAACCTGATCAGTAGATACTTTAATCAGATTTTTTGTTAATTGGACATGTTCGAAAGCTTTGATCTTACACTTCCGAATAAACTTTTTAAAGTAAACGACAATGTTTAAGGCTTGAGCTCTAATATTTTAGTTCCAATAAGAGGAATCTCTTGATTCAATTAAGCTTTTGAAATGATAAAGCTAAGATTACCTTGCTTTATTGGATTTTTTGGGTTTTATCCAAAAAAATTAAAAGGGTCCCCATTATTTATTAGTTCTATCATTAACAATAACGGAAGTTGTTGAGAGTACAATATGTACCCATTGGTCGGAAAACTTTAGAGTGTTGGCATAGCCAAACAATCTACACATCATTGCACCAACATAACAGTAGGGTCCAAGAATAGAGGTTATCACATACATACCCTTGTCCTTGCGCTTATGCTTGCTTGTGTCCCTTCTCCATCCTCAAATGATGTTAGATTCATCTTCATTTTCCTCCATGAACTTCTCAAGAAGTCTTTATCGTATTTCTTCTGTGCTCGTGGGAGAAACCGATTGTTGTTGAACGTGAATTTTCCCTTTTGGTGTAGCTAGTCGTGACATTTCTACGGAATTTTTTTTATCAGGACTAGTATGTGAGGAAAAAAACACAAGAGTGGCCAACGACTACACTTACATTGAATAACTTAGAGAAAGTTACCAATTCTAGATGAATCCAAGATTTTTATGAACCAAATCTTCACTAATCGTTAGTATTAATGAAAGCATTTAGAATATCGAAAACCTTAAATTCACTATATTTTACCATTAATTGATATAACATGGCTCCACATGGGATTTCATACATGTCATCTTTATCAGAGGTTTTTATCGGAGAAATCAAATGTTTATCTTACTAAAACTTACAATATCATTTACCTTTGGAACCAATTAATTTTATCAGATCATATTTAATATAGAATCGCATCCACCCTGAATTGGAGCTTTTGGAATGAGACCTCCATTTAGATATATTGATCTCCTAATGCGATATGTCTTGTGGAGCCGATTTCCTTTATTATAACATCTTCAACACAATATCGCATTGCCATATTGCAACCTTTGAAGCCTTGTCACTTTGAAACCTCCGATTGCGATATGTGTTGCGGGCCCGTCTACTCCATCATAACACACCTTAATATAACATCGCATCTGCGGGGTCATGCCCTTCATATCACAAGTTTTAAATTTGTGTGTCTCATCATGGATATTAAAATTTGCAATGGTGATAATGGTTTAAATAATTAAATTGAATGGATATGGTGTAAATAAAGTTGCAAATCGGAGGCTTCGGAAGTTTTGGTCATGGAAATTAAAACAAAAATGACGCTTTCGAGATCCCCATATGCTAAGTGGTAGTTTTATGGGGTCAACCTCTTTATTACTATTTACTTATATATGTGCAGGCTTTTATTATATTTAGGCCTTAAACCTTTAAATATTTGGGAAAGGTTTTCATCATAGTTTTTCTTAAAATGGCTTTTTAGGATGTTTCGATATAAAACGTGAAAGTTAATCCTAAAGTTTATCTCTCTTTTTAACTAAGTTTTTGGGATCTTAAAACTAAGATTTCCTTATCTTATTAGAAATTGTTGGATTATATCTTAAATTTTAAAACAATCATCATTCTTTATTAATAGTTTTATTAATTATAATTGGTAGTTGTTGAGTAAAACAACACATATGTAGCTTTTTACTCAAATGTTGTTTTTACTACTTCCATATCCCCATTGCCTTGTTGTGCACCTCTAGGTGCATCTTGGTGCAGATGCTAATTGTATATTAACTAAAAATCCTAACATTAAAATAGCTAAACTAGTCGTAAATGGTATGTACAAAAAGTGTCCTACAATTCTCTTTCCTCTAACCCGGGCCCAACAAAATCGTGAGTATGTAAAATCTTGGTCCCTTCGTTATATCATTGGTTGCAAAATAGAGGTCCCTTCCTTATATCGTTGGTTGCAAGATATTCATGTAGTGATGGTTTCATTCTCCAACATCTTCAGATGTGCGGTTTGACGGTAGATCTTTTTGGGCGAAGCTGAGACTGAGGTTCAAATTTCACGGAGTACAGTGACCTGTTATGGTGGCGGCTAGAGGGGCGGACTCCGACTCCCCAAACAGTCTGCTCTTGCTAAAATCATAGGATCTTAGTATACCCGACTTACAGGTGGTTGGATATACTCTTGGTGTTTTATGCCAAATATGAGGTTTGATCCCGGGTCTCTCCTAGATTAGGCTTGATAGTTACCGTTTCACCATATGGCTAAAATAAAATAAAAAAAACATCTTCTCTGGAATGATGCTTTTGCTTTATCTAAACGGGGGATGCCCCTCATCCAGGTTCGATTCATTTTGATCTCCAGGTGGATGGTGCTATCTGTGGAACCGGCACATTCGGCTTCTAGCCGAGGGAAGTTTGTTTTCATATCATCCTATCCTTTTTTCATATTTTTTGGTTTCCGGATGGAGGCTTCTTATTCCAGATGCGGTTTTTTGTTACTCCTTTCGGTTTGTAGCTTCGATATCTATCTTTTTCCTGCCTTGCTAGTGGATCTAGTGGATCTTGCAGACTTTAGATACAGGCGTTTTCTTCTTCGCTACAAAGGAAAGTCGTTCCTATTCCCTATGTGGTCTTTTCTGGCTTTCTCTTATCCTAAACGTTGTTCTATCCATATAGTTTCATCAGTACCATGAAAATTATGAAAATTGGATATGTCTAACTCCTTTTTTAATGAAAGCGGTTTGTTTTTTTGTGAAAAAAATTACATACAAGAAAACCTTATATGAAAATAAATTTATTATAAACAAAACTACTTTATATATTTCATTATAACTATAATATTACATATTTATATAACAAATTAAACATTAATGTAAATGGACTATCTCAAATAATATGTTAAAAAGTAACACACCTCTTAATTAAAGAGTTCACTTGTCAATTACACCAATAAAGAAAAAATATTAAATAGAAATAGAAATATTCACTTATCAATTACACTAATCGAGGAAAAAAAATATTATATCAAGGAAAAAAGTATTAAATAAACATAGAAATAGGAGAAAATTTCATTTGGAAGTTTTTCTAATAGATTTTTACGGTGTAATTTCTCTTACATAAAACAAAAATTCATTTAAATCACAAAAATAATTTTTCGGAGAGGAGTTAATTACGAAATTCAATTCTCAATGAACTACTCTAATACAGAATATGTTAGTAAGATCGAATAGTGGAAACTTACCAGCTAGTTTCCCGTGTGGAATCAATTGCTCTCCGCTGAATAGAGTTTGACCTAACGTAGGATTAGAAGGGTGGAAATGCTTAGACCCAGCAAAAATCACCTTCCCATGGATGGAATTTGATGGGAAAATGCCAATCATAAGGTATTTTAACTGTATTTCAAGTTTAAAATGTTCCGTTACCGTTTTCCCTAACGTGGTAGAAATAGAAAAAAAACGTTTTTTTGACTTTCAACAAATTTTTGAAAATGTCATTATGCTTGTTTATGTTTATTTTCATTATATTTTCCATCTACCAGTACCGGATGGTCCGAGGCCCGGACGTTGTTGACAAGTTAGCATCTACTTGGAAGTTGGAGTTGGCAATGGGCATAAATCCTGAATCCTCACGAAACGGCTCAAGTTGAAGTTGCAACTACTAAGGATAATTGAGGTTCGATACCTATAACTTATAATTGTACAACAAAAGCTTCTGCAACATGGACTCATATTGATTAGCCTCTTCCTCGCGGATCAAAGTGTTTTTGGTCATTATTGTCGTTAATGATATTGTAGTTCTTTTGCAATTGACCATAGGAGCATTTAGAACTAGAGAGTTTCAATATCCATTTAATGAATCCGTCATCATCGGGGGAACACAACGGATTGTTGTAACTTTATTTTAAGAAGTTTCAATCCAACGGGATGGATGCCGATGCTCTCTAGGTTAGAAAGATATTTTAATCAGAAACAACCATCATAATTTTTTTGGGGTCAATTTGATAATATAATTTTGTTTTTTGTTTTTTATTATATTTTTAAATATCAAAATAAATTGATTGAATTTTAAATATTAGATTATATAAATTTAATAATTTAAATACAATTTTAAATATGGAAAAAAATACTTAAAAACTCTATTTCTAAACAGTCCAATTATATAAATTTAACACTTCAAAACTACCATACTATATTCCTGAATCATCCAAAGAGAAACAAAAAAAATTGACTTTGTTGCAACTTAATTAATTTGACATCCAATGAAATTGGTAAATATAGCGTGGATTTAGACAATTGTGATTCGCAACACGGTGGCTGAGGTGATACATTACATGATATGAAAATGTAAAATGTAAATTGAAGAAGTCTTCATTAATGGTGTAAATGCTGGTGGGGATTATCTTATAATAAGGTAAAAATGATATGTTGAGATAGAGTTGATGAGATGTGTTTTCATAGTTAGTGTTTCACTCTATTGTCATGAGTTGTATCTTTGTAGTTTGTGTTGTAAATGGGTGATCAGAATTATTTAAATCTAGATTATCCTAAAAGCTATTTATATGTGCGTATATAATATACTAGCTGTCCAAATAATTTTATCTTAGATTTGGTTCTATTCTTACTCTTATGTAACTCTCTTATTTTTCTAGTAACTCTCTTATTTTTCTAATTTGGCATCACAGCTTAGAAGCTGTTGGTGTAGACTGAAAGATCTGTTCTCGAGAGATCTTGGAGGTTCATTGCGTTGTGGTTAAGCAGTGAATAGCAGTGAAGCCGGAGCTGGCCGCATAATTCTGACGCAATGATCTATTGCGGTGTATTTTTTGTGTGCGATCTGGATGTGGTCGTTGGTTGCAAAGAAGGGCATGTAGTTGCTAGTGTCGTGGCCGTGTCGGTGGTCATTTTGTGTACCCTCTGTTACCCTCTGTTTGAAGGCTTAGTTGAGTGTGAGTTGTTGACGAGTTGTCCAAGGGAACCTTTGTAAACCCTCTTCCCACAGTCTGCGTACTGATTGAAAGAGTTCAGGGTAAGAGTTGTCGTGGAAGTAGTGCTAGAAATATTTTATAAAGAAAGTTTATTTTTTTGTTAACATTAAAGTTTATTTTTTATGGTAAAAATAAAAATAAAAATTGGGTGAAAGTTAAAAATGGAGTTGTCTATAATGCGACTTTTTGGAGATTCCGGTGACGGAATCCGGCGGAAGAAATAAGGTTAAATCTTGATTTTTAAGCAGTTAAAATGGGTTTTTAACTGCATATTTGGATTCAGCGCCCTGAAAAACCCCTGGGGGCCACTGATTGTGCAGAAACTAGCTTATCAAAACTTGGGATTCCAATGAATTGCTGCCGGATTTTGACCAGAAAAATCCGCCGGAAAAGCTTTCAAAAAGTCGCGTTATAGACTACTGCGTTAAAAATTGTTGATAAAAAGGTGTATTTGATTAAAAAAGAGAAATAAAGTTTTGGAAACAGGGTTTGGTAAAAAAGAGAATAAGAAGTAATTTTGGTTTTGTTTTTTATTTGAACCAATATTACGTCTTGTTTTTTTAGATAATGTGCATTTGGTTTTGGATCTGGTGAATTTGAATGTAGATCTGGTGGATTTGGGTGCATTTTGTTGATTGGAGACAAATTTTTTGTCATTATGTCATATTTTTTGGCTGAAAGTTATTTGAATGAGTCCATAAGGCTTGATGGAGGAAATTACACAAATTGGAAATTCAAGGTATTAGCCATTTTAGATGGAAATACTATGTGGCCAATGAGTCCACAAGGCTTGATGGAGGAAATTACATAAATTGGAAATTCAAGGTATTAGCCATTTTAGATGGAAATACTGTGTGGCCCATACTTAGCAGGAAGAGCCCAAACCCACTGTTGTTGCAACTATTCTAGATTGGGAAAAAATAGAAACAAAAGCAAAGGTGTTGCTACGAATGTAAGTTAATGACAACATCATTCACCATATTAGGGATTGTAAAAAATCCAAAGAAACATGTGATCTTCTCAAAATTGTATATGAAACATCTAATACCAACAGGATTTTGTTCTTAAAGACCAAGATTTTGTCAATTAAAATGAAGGCCAATGAAATTATAAGAAATTTCATTTCTCGTGTCAAAGATCTAAGTGATAAGTTAGAAGACATTGGTGAAAAAGTGTCTAATATTGACTTGGTAACTATCACATTAAATGGCTTAGTGAAAGATTATCAAATTTTTGTTTCAAGTCTTTCAGCTAGAGAGAAGTCTCCTACTTTTGATGAATTTACAAATATTCTTCTACAAGAGGAAGAGAGGATGAAGAACTTCAATTTGGGCTCAAATAGTTCAGATTTCGCATTGGTAGCCAAGGTTAATAGCTATACAAAGGCAAGCAATGGGACAAAAGCAGAGGAAAGTTTCAAGCGAAGGAGAAAGGTATGGCACAATCTAAATTTCCTATTCCTGATAAGAGAAATGATGATTGTTATTATTGTGGAAAACTTGGAAATCATGCTAAATATTGTTATAAAATAAAACATAATGAGTATAAATAGAGAAAAAAGAAGGCATAATGGGAATTTTGTGCACAAAGACATCTCAATCAATGATGGATTTAAAAATCTCAAATCATTTGTTTTTTATGTTGCATTGTCTATTGAGACCAATGTTGTGAATGCTTGGTTCATTGATTCTGGTGCATCACTCCACATGTCTTATAATAAGGATTAATTTGATGAATATCTTGAGAACATTGATGGAACATGTTTTTTTCTTTGAGATAATAGATCCCTTCAAGTTCAAGGTTATGGAATAATAGGTGTGATCTTACCTAATGGAGAAGAGAGACAGATCCACGATGTGATGTAGGTTCCCAATATAAAAAAGAATTGTATTAATGTTTCTACTATTGTTGATTAAGGTCTAAAGGTGGAATTTCTCAAATCACATTGTGTTGTTAAAGATATCCATGATCACTACAAGGTTATTGCCACAGGTACCAGAGTTAGAGGCTTGTATAAGATAGATGTGACCATGATAGGTCATCAAGCATTGGCATCTACAACAATGTCAACAAAAAAGTTATGGCATCAAAGGTATGGTCATTTAAATCACAATGATTTAATGTTACTTCAAAGAAAAGAAAGGGTTGAAGGCCTTCTTGTTATGAAGAATAATCATGTTGAATGTGAAGCATGTGCACATGGAAAGCAACATAAAGAGGAATTTCCTAGACATGAATGAAAAATGCAAAGAGAAACACTTGAATTAATTTATGTTGATGTATGTGGACCTATAAAACCTAGATATCTTGGAGGAGAATTGTACTTACATATTTCAGTTGATGATAGATCTAGATACACTTGGGTCTATTTATTAAGAAAGAAAAGTGATGTTTTTTAATACTTTAAGGAATTCAAAAACTTGGTGGAAAAAAAACTAAGAAATGCATGAAAATTGTCAGATCTAATCAGGGGGGAGAATACAAATCAAAATATTTTAATCACTATTGCAAAAGTCATGGGATTCTACCACAATTTACAGTGGAGTTGATGAGAGGAAAAATAGAACACTAGTGGAATGTGCACGGAGCATGCTTCAAGGTAAAAATGTCTCTAATGGTTTTTCGGTTGAAGTCATTAATACTGTTGTTTATTTGAAAAATAGAAGTCCAACCAAAAGTTGAAATTTGAAAACACATTTTGAATTATTTTATGCATACAAACCAAAAGTGAACCATTTAAGGGCTTTTAGATGCAAGGTATTTGCCCATATTCCAAAATATTAAAGAAGAAAACTTGATGCAAAATCAATTAGTGCACATTCATTGGTTATTGTGATGATGAAAAGGCATACAAGTTGTTTGATCCTAGTTCACATAGATTGCTTGCAAGTAGCGATGTGGTGTTTCGTGAAAATGTAGATGAAGGTGATAAAATGAATAACGCTAGTGTATGGCATGATATTGATGATTATGTCAAGATTGAATCAAGCTTTTAACAGGAACATGCACAAATACAACAACAGGTACACGAACAGGTACAGGTTCAAGAGCAGGAGGCGTCCAAGAGTCATGACACTCTAAGAAGAGAATAAGAGACTCCCCAAAGCAGAAATCAGAATGAAAATAGTAAAACTCTAAGGAGGTCATCACGTCAAATTCAACCACCTACAAGTTATAAATATTATGCATTGATGTCTCGTGTAATGAATGTTGTAGATACTTCAAGTTCTGAAGAAGCTAAAGAATATAAAGAATGGAGAGATGCAATGAATGAAGAATGTAGCTCCACAATGAAGAACGACACATAGGAATTAAGATAATTACCCAAAGATAAAGTTCCCATAGGATGCAAATGGTTGTTCAAACCAAAGTTTAATGTTGATGGCGGTATTGATAAGTATAAAGCTATATTGGTTGTGAAAGTATTCAGAAAAAGAAGGCATTGATTATGAAGATACTTTTGCACCTGTAGCTAAATTGAATACAATCAGAATCATGATTACATTAGCTACAAAAAAAAATTGGAAAATACATTAGTTAGATGTCAAATCTTCTTTCTTGAATGGTAAATTAAAACAAGAAGTTTATTTGATTCATCCTGAAGGGTTTGTAAAGGAGGGACAAGAGCATCTTGTTTGCAAGTTAAAGAAAGATTTGTATGGTTTGAAACAACCACCAAGATCTTCGTATGCGAAAATTAATTGATCCTTTTATGAAAAATGTTTTGTGAGAAGCAAAAGTCATCCTAACTTGTACATCAAGAGAGATGAAGATGGGAACATTACCTTCATATATTTGTATGTTAATGATCTTATCATAATAGGCAGTGGACTCAAGTTGATTGAAGAAATAAAAATTCAGTTGTCATAGATATTTGAAATGAAGGATCTTGTTGAATTGCATTATTGTTTGGGTCTTGAAATTTGGAGGGAATCTGGTAAGAAAATCATCACACAAAGAAAATATGAAAAGACAATCCTTGAAATGTCTCATATGTTTTAATGCAAACCAATGTCTAATCCTTTCGAATAGAATGCCAAGTTGTATAGTGATGATGGATCTAAAGAAGTGAATGGAAGTTTGTATCATCAATTGGTGGGAATTTTGATCTACCTCGCCACTACCAGCCCAGATATAGTGTATTCTATCAACATGCTTAGTGAATTTATGGCTAAGACATTTGAAAGTCGTCGTAAAGAAACAAAGAAAGTCCTTCAATATTTGAAGAGAACACTTTATTTTGCTATTTTGTATACTAATGAATGTGATATTGAGTTGGCCGGTTTTTCTGATTCAAATTGGGCTAGAAATCCTGATGATAGAAGATCAACATTTGGATATGCATTCAATTTAGGATCGGGGTTGTATCATGGAGCAGCAAGAAACAACCAACTATTTATTTGTCATCCACATAAGTTGAATACAAAGCCTTGACCAATGTAACTTGTGAAGCTATTTGGTTAAGGAGGATTCTTGAATATGTTGGAGAAAAGAAAAGAAGACCAACAAGCATCAAATGTGACAACCATAGTTCCATCAAGTTGGAAAATAATCCAATTTATCATGCTAGAACAAGACATATTGAAGTCTAGCATCATTTTGTAAGAGAAAAGATACAATCAAATGAGATTCATTTAGTTTATTGTAATACAAGTGAGAATGTAGCTGAAATCTTTACCAAGCCTCTTGGAAAGATGAAATTTGAAATATGTTGACAACGACTAGGCATTCTTGAAAATTTGTTTCTCCATTAAGGGGGGATGTTGAAATAATGTATAAATGATATGTCAAGATAGAGTTGATGACTTGTGTTCTCGTAGTTAGTGTTTGAGTCCATCTATCATGAGTTGTATCTTTGTAGTTTGTGTTGTGAGTTGGTGATTCTAATTATGTGGATCTAGATTGTCCTAGAAGCTCTCTATGTGTGACTATATAATGTACTAGTTGTCCAAACAATTTGATCAATAATAATATTTGGTTTTATTCTTGTGTATCTCTTTGATTTTTTAATTCAGTAAATGGATAGCAAAGATACTATGAAAATGCCTATCTTTGAGTCATGCAAATGTATCATTTCTTGTTTGGTGGGTGTGATGTGGTAAAGCGGTCCTCCTTTCATAATAATTTCCTACAAGTGCACTATATGATCTAGATTTCTCCTAACGCATAGATGGGTCAATCTCAGAGGATCCATGCATTAAGTATATATGCGTGAAATCACCAATCAACCATTAATATGTATGTATCCATCTCCATAGACTTTATAGAAAATCACAAATCTCAAGGACATGGCTTCAATGCTATAAAGGGGTGCATTAGATAAGTGTAACTTTGTATACCATAACACAAAATGAAGCCTCAATGGGCTCATCAATGTCAAGTTTAGCTTCCATGATTTTTTGGTGATTTCAAAAATCATTTTTGAAATATATAAATGAATTGTATTTAAATAAATTTCATCCCTACTCAGGAGGAAATATATATATATATATATGTGCTGACATAACACCAATGATTTCACCCAGGAAAAATTAGTGAACCCCACCCTAAGCCGAAACTCGAATCTAAATCCAAAAAAACGATCAACTCTCTCATCATCCGTACATTGTCTATAAAACAAAATGAAAATATTGATGGAATATCAACCACCAGAGGAAATCTCAGCAGAAGATCTCACAAAATTACCATAATATTCATAGTTATTGTGATAAGAATTTCGGTACATTATTTTCAGAATGAATATGGAAAATGGAGTTTCAAGTCCTCTGAATAGTAGAGAGTTGACCATGGACCACTATTAGCCTCCCTCTTGCCATCAATTTATCCCTAGCAATGAATGTAAAGGAAGCTCATGCTCTTGCCATCAATTTATCCCTAGCAATGAATGTAAAGGAAGCTCATGCTTTGGGCCATGGAGAGAATAACAATAAGAATTTCTTGATAATCTGCATCAACAACACCTCAAAAATCTATAAGTACTCATCCTCAAATACAACTTATAAGGACCCAACTTAGCTTTCCCGTTCAACCCCTCAAACTCATTATTTGCATAATTTGCATATTATGAGTCAAACTCATTATTTTCCTAATACATTTGCATATTATGAGTTATTTATACAACTTACAAGGACCCAAGTGAACTTTCCTCTTCAACCCTGAAACTCATCATTTGCATATTATGAGTTCTTTTGGATGAGAAAAGTGTATTCTTTAATCTAGGGTGATTTATTGTATAAACAACGGTAATGTTTACTAATTTAAAATACTGAAGGAAAAAGCATGTTTGGGTAGGGTTCATGTCAGTTGTTAATTTTGCTCAATTTACATTAAATTACTGTAAAAACCTTCTATGAGGGTAGCATACAGAAATGAGATTCATCCAATACCTTCAATCAAAATCTCATCTAGGCTAATTTTTAATAAGAAAAGTACAATGGTAGCAACATAAAAATTCAAGTTGCACTAAACCGAGATGCAAAAAGATTGGTGATCCGAATTAGCCAACAAGAGATTGGTGCTCCTAATTAGCCAACTACCATAGCTGATTGTAAGAAAACATCAAATTTGTTGCCAAAATTGGTGCAGATTTCAGCCTCGACGGCAGGTCTCTGCAACAAGAATAACTTCCAGAAACTGGGACAACGAAATGGCCGGACGAGCCTGTTTTTATTATAGAATTTTATAAAAACCCAATTTTTTTTTTTTGAATTCCAACACTGCCTCTACCCAACCAAATTATTACCAACTAACCAAACAACCACACCAAAATGGTCGGAGCTTTCAAAGTCATTTCAACACAATTCCCTGCCTTTCTATTAGGTTAGCAGAAGTAAAAAACTCACATTGATAATGCTTTCGAAATATTTTTATATGTACCGGTCTCTGTAAATATTCACATTTACTCTTAATTCTCAGCTTGACGCATTGTTGGAAGAACATACTGCATGGAAGAAAAACACATAGCATAGTGGCGTTCCATCACTCACAAATGTGGGGTAGGAGTAATTATAACACTAATTTAATTTTGACATCAAAGTTAGCTTATACATCGTGTCTCATGTTCATGCTCAGGTTGTTAGAGCTAAGATGCACAACAAAATTAAATCAATACTCAGCAAATAAAATCAAGCACAGGAGACAACTTTTAACGTGGTTCACCCAACCAATCTGGGCTACGTCAACCAAACATAGGCATCGGCAATTTTATTAATCAAACAGGAGATTACAAAATTAAATTCTCACAAACTCTCACACCCTCATACAAAACAATCCGTATGGATACCTATTATATAGCAAAGAGAATCTAACTGCCTCATAAATCCTCTCAACTCAAATTTAGGATGCATTAACTCCCTCCCAACTGGAGCTAATCTAGGAACTAATTCCTATTGTTGTCATCTACTGAGATTTTGCCTATTTTATTCAAAACAGAAAATCTCAACAATCTCCACCTTGACAACAATTAGCCTGATGCCTTGTTATTATTATTTTATCTTTTCTGCAAGCCAAGAGAAGCCAAACACCAGCGTAGCTTCTCTAACAAAACTGGTTTCGTGAACATGTCTGCACAATTCTCCTTTGTATGAACCTTTTCAAGAGAGACTCCCCTTTCAGTGATAACCTGTCTTACAAAATGGTACTTTATTGGTATATGCTTTGATTTACTATGATAGGCCGGATTCTTAGCCAAATGTATTGCACTTTGACTGTCACAAAATAACTTGATACTGTCCTGCAACCTACCAAATTCACCAAACAAACCTTTCAACCAAATCGCTTCTTTGCAAGCATGAGAAACAGCAATGTATTCTGCTTCAGTAGTGGATAAAGCAACAATGTTTTGTAGCTTTGACATCCAGCTGATAGCTCCACCTGCAAGAGTAAAGACATACCCTGAAGTTGACCTTCTCTTATCCAAATCACCTGCAAAATCATAATCAACATATCCGCAAACAAATTCACTACTCTTATTGTAAGTAATACAATAACTACTTGTGCCTCTCAAGTACTGAAGCACCCATTTCACTGTTGACCAGTGTTCTTTACCCGGATTTGCCATGTACCTGCTGACAACCCCAACTGCATGTGAAATATCTGGTCGAGTACAAACCATCGCATACATTAAACATCCTACTACATTGGCATATGGACTTCGAGACATATAATCCTTTTCTTCATCTGTATTAGGACATAAACTTGAAGAAAGCTTAAAATGGGAAGCTAAAGGGACTGACACAGGCTTCGCATTATTCATACCAAATCTCAAAAGTATTTTCTCAATATACTTCTGTTGTGATAGCCATAGCTTACCAGTGCTCTTGTCTCTGAAAATCTCCATGCCCAAAATCTGTCTTGCTGCTCCTAGATCTTTCATATCAAATGTCCTTGCCATCTGAGCCTTCAACCTGTTGGTTTCTTCTATGATTTTGCTTGCTAAAAGCATATCATCAACATACAATACCAAGATAATGAATATGCCATTATTCAACTGTTTAAAATAAACACAATGATCATATTCACTTCTAACATATTTCTGACTCGACATGAAAGAATCAAACTTCTTATACCACTGCCGAAGCGACTGCTTCAGGCCATATAATGACTTCTTGAGCCTGCAAACAAATTTCTCATTGCGATGCTGAACAAACCCTTCCGGTTGTTCCATATATATTTCCTCATCTAAGTCTCCATGTAGAAATGCAGTCTTAACATCTAATTGCTACAACTCTAAATCAAGCAAAGCCACTAATGCTAACAAAATTCTAATTGAAACAATTTTAACCACTGGTGAAAAAATCTCATGAAAGTCAATACCGACTTTCTGAGAAAACCCTTTTGCAACCAGTCGCACTTTGTACCTGTCTTCTGTATCATTCACACCCCGTTTCAGCTTGAAAACCCATTTACACCCCACAGTTTTCCTGCCTTTCGGAAGCTCAACCAGATCCCATGTGCCATTCTTACTCAAGGCCATCATTTCGTCCTTCATGGCTGCTTTCCACTTGTCACTTTTCGAACCTTCTATTGCTTCCTGATAGCACAGAGGTTCATTGTCATTAGCAATAAATGCAACAGAAGTGACATAATCATCATACCTTCTCGGTGGCCGTTTGATTCTTGTCGACCTCCTTAAGGATGTTTTTGGCGCTTCCTCGATTGGCTAACTACCACCTGTACGAACTTCTTGCCGATCAGTATTTGAGACCTGTTCATGATCTAAACCTGAACCCTGTTCATGTTCTAATTCTGAAACCTGTTCATGACTAGTATCTGAACTATGGTCATCATGACTATCGTTAGAAAT
>APFE031077666.1:0-13567 GCA_000404065.3 Pinus taeda | reverse complement strand
TAAACTTTAGACGGAGCCTGAAGTATGGCTAGATAGCCTTCGAAACGCTATTGCTCCGCATTATCAAAGTAGATTAATGCCACTTCAGTCCATCTCCGGTTTGGTTTACGAACTCAACGGCTTGGAACTTGCCTTGTTTCTTGGTTTCTCCTGCTTGATTAGTTTTTTGTGTTGAATCCCTATGTTGCTTCTTGCCCCTTGGTGTACCTGGGTACTGTTGACTTAGCTTTGGCTCTTTTGTTTCTTATTTTTCCATAGAAAACTCGGCTGGTGCTTGTTTATAGTGTTACAGTCGTCCCAATTGGCGCAAGTTGCACATTAACAACCCGCGCTAATCCCTGAAATGTGCTAGTTGCAGCCTGACAGTCGTGCCAGGCCTGAAAACTTTTGAATTTTGCTTGTCTAAGAGCCCACTGAGCTTGGATTTTCTTCTGGGTACCTTTTTTAGACTACTTGAGTGTGTTGGAGTGTGATTTGACTGGATTTGACCATTACCCTTTGGGTGTTTGCTTTTTTCCATCGATTTCACATTTCTAGCCCTAGGGCATCTAGTGGCTTTGTGTGTCGAGCCTTCCTCAAGTGTTTTGATCTTCTAGTGGTCCAGTTGATTCTTTGATTGCTCCCTTGCACTTGTTTGGTGGTTGTAAATCGTTTTTGTTGCGTTATTTGGGTGACTTGCTTTGTCTTCACTTGAATTCCGCTTCGTCTCACTTTGAGCCTAGATTACACGACTCATTGGTGTCTTTGGGATCTTTCTTGTTCTTTGGAAGTTTGATTTGTGATTTAGGGAACTGAATGTGCTTGTATTGAATAGAATTTGTTTTTTGTCATTTCTCAAAGTTGTTTAGTGCATTTTGCCATCAACAAAAGGAAAAAATCTCTTTTGCTTTGTATTAGTTAATGAGAATTAGAACTTTTCATTTTGATTAGTGATTAGTGATCTTAAAGAAAATTTTGTTAATTTCCATTAGCTGCATTAGGGAAGTTCTTTGTTGTCTTGTGATCGTTTCATTTGCGTGAAAGCTCTCAAACCCTCTCGTAACTAGCATTCATCGAATGAAATGACATATTTTGGCATATAGTTTGCATTTAGGGAATTTTGAGATATTACATACGGTAAGGCCTGAAAACCAAAACCTAATACAAGATCAACTTTACAATAAACCGAATGAATCTAACAACGCATTGGAACATAACGCTCACTTTTTAGAGGTCTAGGCTAGAGATGTGCTCCGACGTCGTTAAACCTAGTCACTTTTGTTTCCACTCAAAGTTGGGTGATTCCTCCTTTTGTGACTCAATAGTGGTCTAGTACGGAATTGTGCTCCCAAGTACCATCGAGTATATGGGGAGACCCCACTAGGTTATCATCCTTTATCCCTAGGAAGTCGTGTCTGTCGCCTTATGACCCGTAACACACCAAACACATCATTTGGGAAGATTGACTGTCGTACGAAAAGTCCTTGGTTTTCATACGATTGCCAAGGTGTATCTGCAGTTTTACGGATTGTCTGGTAAACCTTTTGCCTAGTTCTCCAGAGTAGTCACTTTTTTATCCTTTTCGGACTCCCTAAAAGAAAAGGCTCACCTGAGCATTTGTCACTTCAGGCTCACTAAACATTCGAAGGCGACTAGAGTCATCTTTTTATCCCTTTCTCGACTCTTTAAAGATGAAAAGGTCAAGTTATGTCCTTGTGTCTTAAAATTTATTCGCCCGCGATCACACGCCCTGTTAGGTTTTGTTTGTTGACCATTTGATTATGTGTCATGACTTTTTTTCAGCCCCGTGTGTGATTTTCTGTTTTGATGGCAACTTTTCCAGAGTTCACCAACCCAAGAATCCCCTCTAACCGGAATCCTGGTCATTTTCCTCCTTTTGAGAATGTTGGTGCTCCTTACATGGCAACGTTGTCCCTTCCTGGGTTAACTGTTGGGTTGCCTGTTTGGTTTTTCTCAACCTTTATGGTCCCTAATGTCTCAACTACTGGTCAATCAGTTCCTCCACCCGAACCACATCATGTTGATTCCAAGGTGGACCTCTCTCCTTCTTCGCCTGTTTCTACGTCCTCATCTTCTACTTTGCCTGGTGGAAGTCTGGATTCAAGTAACCAGGTGGCTAAGAAGAATAAGAAGAAGACGAAGAAGAAGAAGTCTCATAAGCGAGAGGCTAAAAGTGCAGCTACTACCCCGAGTACATCCCAGGTCGGAACACCTTCTGCTCTTCCGCAGAAGGTTAATTTTCCTTGTAAATTGTGCAAGGGTGACCATCTTCTTCGTGATTGTCCTGACATTCCTAGGATCTTAGAAGTATGGTCTCACGATCCGGCTCATCCCTCATCATCCTCTGAAGCTCATGGCAATTCTACCCTAGCAACTAGAAATGGTAAGAAGAAAGGGAAGATTCGATTCCCCTGTAGACTATGTGAAGGCAACCATCCCCTGCACCTTTGTCCGCTCATGGATAAAGCTTCCACTGTCTTGGAAGGTCTTATAGCGTCCTCACCCCAACTTCCCATTGGTTATCAGAGGCTTTCTTCAGATCCTCTCCCTGTTGACAAAGAGATTGACTTAGATCCTTCTCTTGTCCATCCTCCTCTTCCCGAACCTGGCTGTGTTAAGCCTATTCCAGACCAACCATTTGTCGGAAAGAGTGTCGACTTGGGTTCACCACCCATCGATCACTCTGTTTCAAAGGAGCATCATGCTCATGTTCTTCTCGTCTCGTTAGATTCTCCTGAGTCCGACAACGACTCTCTTATCCCAGCTGATCCTGAGAGTCCTTCCTCGGAGCAAGGGGACAATCATATGATTCCCCCACCAAGTAGTTCAGTCGTTTCCTTCGACTGGAATCACCTGACTACTTTCTTCCTTCCATCCCATGTGTCTTTCTGGATTGTAGCACATGCCTATGATAAGGTAGTACCTGGCACTATCCTGGATGGGGGTGCATCTGTCAGTCTCATGCCTTCCACTACTTGGCAAGCTTTGGGCTCCCCACAGCTTGTACCGATTGCACAGAATCTGATGGCGTTTGACGGAGGAACCAGTCAACCATTAGGGATCCTTCCAAAGTTCCCTATTACTTTGGGAGGCAAAACCATCTGTATCGATGCACTGGTTACCCAAGGTGCTTTAGATTTCAGTCTTCTCCTTGGTCGTGACTATGTTTATGCTATGGGGGCCCTTGTCTCTTCGCTTTTCCGTGTGGTTTGCTTTCCACCCAACGGAAGGATTGTGACTATAGATCAATTATCATTCTTAAGTCCCCCAGTGCCTCCTGTGAAGTTGTCATCCCCTCCTGGTTTTTCTCCACCGGTTGTATCTGCCCCACCGCAGGTCAACTACATGGCTACTTATCCCGTGCCTGTATCCAGTGATGTTGTTGTCGTGCATAGTGTCCTGGGGGCTTTGGGTCCTGACTTCCAAGATGTTGTCCTTCCACCGGGAGTGACACTCTTGGAAGCACCGACTTCTTCTTCATTTTGATGAAGTCTGGTCGGAGCATAGTTCGCTTTCCTATGTCAAGCTCCTTAAAAAATGAAACTGGGTCTAGTCGAGCATAGTTCCTCATCTTGTGTCAAGCTCGTTAAAAAATGAAACAAGGGTTATGAGGATAGTTCTTTTCCTGTGTCAACCTCATTAAACAATGAAAAAATTCCCTTTCCCAATCGAGTCTTTTGATTAAGATCTCGTAAAATACAAGTCGAGTCTTTCCAAGATCTCGAAAGTGAACTTTCATTCCATCCACTTTGTTGAATGCAATGAAGCTTGGGGGGCATGTACCTCGTTTTGTGTCATTATGCTGGAGGCATGCGAACTTATAACAACCATAGTTTTTGGTTTCAAGCTTGTGTAAACATGAAACCAAATCCAAGAAGAGTTCTCCATGGTTCAAGCTTGTGTAAAAATGAACCCATACCCATTTTACATCTCGTCATTGCTGTCTTTATCCACTAAATTCTGTTAGATGAGCCTGGCTTGTTTCATCCCATTGTCGCCATCTCTTTAGCTGATCATATGCTTTCACTTGCTTGTTTTCCTTTCCTGAGGGACCGCATTTAAGAGTGGTTTTGTTAGCCAGCCTCTTGACCATGACATGTTTTGAGCAGTTCCACCTTTGCCGGAACCAGTTGCTACCCTTTATACCACTCGTTCCTCTAGGACGAGTCACCTTTAAGCTCTTTTCTGACTCATAAAATATGAAAAGATTGCCGAGTATTTTTTCCCTTTTTGACTCGTTAAAGAGAATAAAAATGGAGGTCTTATTTCTACTCTTTTCTGACTCTCTAAACATGAAAATAATGTCGAGTTGTTCCTCTCGACTCGTTAAATGTAAATGAGAGGCGGTCGTCTTTAACCCTTTTCCGACCATGTAAAAATGAAAAGATTGTCGAACCCTTGTCATTTCAGGTTCGTTAACGGTTACGAAGTGATGTGGTTTCGATCGCTTTTTTACTTTTTCAGATCGAAATCACTACTTATGAAAAGTACTCCTCGGTCGTAATGATCGGGCGGTTCTTTCGAGCATTGTTTTATACTTTTTCGGGCTCAAGAGACACAACTTTACGAAAAAGGACACCCTTGGAGTTTCCTTTTCCGCTGTGTTTTCAAACTCTCTAAACATGAAAAGACGTCAAGTTCTTCCTTTTTCAGACTCGTTAAAACTTAATGACATCGGATTCCGTCGAAATGACGCCTTTCAAGCATATGCTATCCCCGTCAAGCTTGTCATCAAAAAATAACCGGGTTACTCACCATAAATGGTGGGGAAAATGGAACCACAATTATTGTCGTGTTGGCAGTATGTCGCTCTTGAACATTCCAGTTGTCTGCCTTCGTGTCTGGGTGGGGACATCTCATCTTATTCTTACACTTGCCTCCGTGGGTTTGGGTTATCCTGTTTGACCCCTCATCTGCTCGTTGCCCTGTCTCCATGACCTCTGATCATTTGATGTCAAATACGGCCAAGTCCACTGTCGTGCCGCCAATATGTTCAAGAGAATTTGACCTCTGCAGAATACTCAACCTCCCTCTGATGCCTCAAACAAAACATATTATCCCTCTCTGTCTCGTGTTGATGATGTGGGAAACATTATGGCCCACCTTCGATCAAGGTCACTTCCTGTCGACTTCAGCTCATTATCCAGGAAGTTTACTTAGAGACTCCCTTCAGGTGCCTTGGAGCCTGCATGCCTCAATGGCAGGTTCTTTGTGTTCAACGTGAGGTTTTCATCATTGGCCTCTGATCGAATGATTCTACGGGTGTTCGATGCCAGCTCACTAATTCGCACGCCGTAGATTGTACCTATAGTACCTTGAGGACCATTGACATTATTGGTGGTACCTCTCACGTCTGTTAACAGTTTTCATCATTGACTGGTAATTAGACGATGTTCTTGCATGTTCAACTTCGATTCCCATATTCGCATGCTTGAACTTGTACTTTGTTCAGGTCAAGATGGAGCACAAGACCCTGGATTTTGTCTGTTGAGATCTAGGTTGCGATTTTGTGGATTAATATGATCATTACATGACTCATTCACTGGATGGCTGCGACCATGACTGAGTCTACTTATTCCTCCTTACGGGATGGCTGCGACCATGACTGAGTCTACTTATTCCTCCTTACGGGATGGCTGCGTCCATACCTTGGATCCAGATTTTTATGTACTCTGCTATGGATGGTTGCGCCCATACCACATACATCATGTACTTGAGATATCAGTTGTACTTCTTCATGCAGGTTCTCCGACGGCAGTGCTTTCGATTGGCCATGTTCTTGTAAAGCATTTCACCCCTCTCTCTCTCGGGCCTCACACTTTAGGGGGCATCTGTTACACAGTAATTTGTCACCGTCCCTGTTACCCCTTCTCCCGCATATTGGAGGACTTATTCCGGGACCTGTGAGAAGTGACATAACCTGAAAACACTTGCATTGTATCCCCTTGAGTATGTACTTCATATGCCCTGAAGACACCTTCTGCAAAATACCCATAAAAATAGCCATTTTTCCATTGGCGTGGTTCCCCTGTGTATCACTCGATCCAATGGGGGAAATCCTCCAAAGAGGGCGCGCCAACTGGCGCTCTGTCTCAGAGTCGCACTCGCGCCAGCCCAGTTGGGTAAAGTTTTTAACAAACAAACTTATGAAGGTTCTTCCTAACCTATTCATGAACTGATTCCATCTTGAGTTAGTTCAGTTGGGCTTCGAATCTCCATAGAAGGGAAGTAGTTCTCCACCTCTTGTGGAAGCTTCTTAGTGATAAAGCCAAACCCATGAATCTTGTGGATGGCCCTAACACCTTCTCCTCTATCTATAAAAGCTTGTCCTTTTGCCTTTGACAAGCTAGTTAGTACTTCTAGTCTCCAAGTTCCAAGTTCTAGTTTTCAAGTCCCAAAGAGTGAGAATTATCAAGCTCATGTTGCAAGAAGCCTTGTTCATTCCCATGAGGCTAAATCTTAAGTGAGGAGATTCTTGTCCAAATAAGCAAGGAGAGAGAGGCTTGTTCCCCATTCCCAACAAGCTTTGCAAGGCATGTGCTGCTGATCAACCAGCCAAAGGAGGATTTGACGTCAGAACTATGGTTGGATTCTTCTTTGTTTAATAATAATAGACGACTATCATTATGGATCCACTCTTATTGTATTTATAATGATGATTGAGTTATATCCTTTCTGACTGATATATAGTTGCATTCTATTGGATTTTATGCTTGTATTTGTGTCCTTCTTTGCATGTGCAGGTGTTCGTTCACGAGGATCGTGGGGATTGTGACCAGCCGGAGCAAAGGAACGAGGGTGATGACTCTTCTACAAGTACTAGCATTGGAATCCAGGTAGGCCCTCATCATCGGTCTTTGATTTGCATTTAGGAACCTACGTGTTAGCATTGTTTGATTGTTGCTAGACCCCATTTGGGCTAGTGGGATCACCTCTGTCCGCAGAGGGGATTTACCTCCACAACACAAAGAATTCATCTTTTAAACCTCATAATGGAAAGTTCAAAGGAAAAGGCAAGGGAAAGGATGAAAAGACTGCTACAACCAAGAAGGAGTAGGGAGAAAAACCATCTTGCACACATTGCAAGAAGGAAGGCCATGATGACGAACAATGTTGGAAGTTGCATCCAAAGTTGTATCCAAAGAGACTTGGTGGGAAGAACAAGAAAAAGGTGGTTGCAACCGCACAATAGGACCTTGGATCTGATTCTAGTGATGAGACATTGATCATAGTTGTGGGCACACAAGGTACTCTTTCTCTTCATGCTAATGAAAATTTTGAATCCTGTGCAAGTAAGGGTTTTTTGAATGAGCCTTTTGTTAATGAAGGAAAGAGAATTGATTTATTCCACATTAGAGTCATAATGAAACATACTAAAGTGGAAACCTTGTTTGATCTAGTCTCACAAGAAAATTTGATTTTAGAATCCTTGGTTAAACAGTTAGGACTAGAGATCAAGCCTCATCTAAAAAAATACCCTCTTGGTTGGGTGTGTGATAAAGAAAAATTACATGTAACCAAGCATTGTAGAGATATATTTGTGATTGCATCCAAACTAGTAGATGAGGTTGATATTGATGTTGTAGCCTTAGATATATGTGGTATTGTATTGGGGAGCCCGTATTTGTTTGACAGGAAATCATTTTTCTTTCTCCATGAAAACAAGTATCATATCACAACAGATGAGTTGGAATACATTATTAGAGCTCATCGCACCAAAATCAGTGCCAATCTTGTAAGTGCAAGTAAGATGAAGAGATTGATTAATTCCAGAAAATGGTGCATACTCATGGTTGTGAGAGAAAAATATGCTGAGACATCTGACGCTTCCCAAGGTTGTGATCCCGCTCATAAAAAGGAATTGTATCAAATTGTTTCTAACTATGATGGGATTTTTTAGGAACCAAGCGGGTTCCTCTAAAGCACGAGATCTTGTTCTAGCAACTACAACCACCCTCCAAAAATTTTCCTTAGCTTCGTTGTGGAGCCTCCCTACCAACCATCCTTAGAGCATGTCTTGCACTGAGTAAGTACATAGAATTCAACTGAGTTTTAGCAGCTTAGTAGCCTGTGCATGCTAATTTGTTTGTCTCCCTCCACAGACTGTCATTCCAGACTTTGGCATTTTTGTGGTTGAGATGCTCCCCCTGAAAATTGCACAATTCTAGAGGGGAACTAGCCTTTCGTCCCAAAATTGCACAATGTTGCTAGGATGCTTGCTGGGATCCAGAAATGCCCAATCTAAACAGGAAACCTTCCCTCTGAAAACTGTGCAATCCTGCCCAGCACTAGGCTTCAGCTAAAAAATTGTGCAATTCTAAGTGATATTCAGGGCTTCTATCCAAACAATTGTGCAAAGCATGAGGAACAATCAGCCTTGATCAACCCAGAAACTACACAAATTTCATCCCCAAGCTTGCAGACTATATCATGTGCGTCCAGGTTGACTAGTCCCTTCCAGGAATGAGCAATCCTAATTTGCATGCATGGGTTGCTTTTCCCGAAAAAGAAAAAAAAATCCCTAGAGATGGAGGTTACATGCAAAGATCATTTTAGAAACTTCCCTCCAAGTGTCGCTTTTTCCTAGATTTGTGGCATGTGCATCATAAGCCTCATCCTTATCAACCTTATTTATTCGACACTACAAAGCTCATTCCTCACATCGATCTTGGAGCTCTGACATCCCACATTGCATCTAGGAGTCTTCAGCACATTCAACTCAACTTTTTCAGGGTAAGTTTGATTTTCATGTCATTTGTTGCTTTTCTATTGCTTTTTGTATTTCACTTTGTATGAATGTTGATTGTTTGGTTTTGTTGAATGCATGTTGTCATTTTAATGCATATTAGCATGTAGAAGCATTGTTTCAATTTTTTCATTGCATCTCACTATTTTTGCATGCATCGCATTGTTTCTGCACTGTCGATCATCATTGCGGTGACTCGATTCACACAAATACTTGATTTCCCATTTTTTTAATCCTAGACTCACTGTTTTCCAGCATCATCATTCGCTCTTGTTTACACTTAGCTTCACCATGCATTCAAAACTTTTCTTGTTTTCAGTCACCCGTTGGCAGGACTGGGCTAGCTTGACCCGACCTTGCCTTGCGCAGATAACAATGCACATTTCTGAGAGTGAAGGCTCTGCCTTCCTCCCATAAAATGCACAAGTATGGCCAACATTGACCTCTAAGCTTGCATTGTGCAATTCTGGGAGGCAGTGCCCTATTGGCCCCATAAATGGTGCAATGTAGTTTGTGGGTTTGCATGTCATTGCTAACTGAAACTGCGCATTGCGCAGTTATAGTCCTCAGCAGGCTAGGCTAGATTGTGCATTGTGTATTTCTAGTAGTCAGCTATCATCCTGATATCTCGGACTATGCCTTGTACAATTTTGGCAGTCAGTCTCCCAGCCTCCCAAAGAAAATTGCACAATCTTCCCAGTTAGTCACCTGGGTATATTTCATGTTTGTGCTCAAAGTCGTTTTGGTTTTTAACTGACATATTGCTTTGCATGAGTGTTTCTATCTCTCTAGGTATCACATGTGTTTGTTTGTATCTCAGCGGTTCATGTACAGTGGCCTCCAAGAGAGCAGGGTCAAAGGACATCGTTGAAAGTGCAACAGGAGATGCAGTTGAAAAAGTGTCAATGAGCTTGCCTATATACAAAGACACCAAGATGTTCATAGATGAGGACATCAAGATGAAATGGAAGGCCATTAATGATATATTCTTAGGCACATTTGAGGAAAATATGGAAGACCACAAGATTTATGTCAACATTCACAAGTCTGGCTTGTACCAAATTGCATGCAGGTATCCCTCGTTTCCATGTGTAGACATGATCCATTGGATTGTCTCACACACAGATCTCGAGACGATGATGTTGAGTAGTACCAGCAGAACAAAACTTTATACCTTCAGGGTGAATGAATTTTAGGAGATGTATCACTTTCCACAATTGGTGATCACAATGGAGAAACCCTTCAGCAAACTTAGCAGTAGTGCAAACTCAAGAGATATCTTGAAGAGATGGGTGAAAGAACTAGACAAGTTCAGGAAAACTCCGAGCTAGCTTTACAAGATGAAGATACTGTTGAAGGAATATCAATACTTTTTCATATTTTCATGTCACTTATATGGTCACGAGAACAAAAAAACCTTCCCGTAGAGGTGGGTGATTGTGTAGGTCCATCTAGCCAGTGAAGGAAGACCTTGCAACTGGTCCAACATGTTGGCTCTCAGGTTGAAGGAATAGGTGAGAGAAGACCGACATCCACCCAAGGGTCAGCAAGGAGAGATATACATGTCTAAATACATACTTGATGCAGTTTATGCATGTCAGCATTTCCCAGGATTAAGTTGGGCATGGACACCTTCAGAAACCTCTATGCACACTTATTGCAGATTGTTCTTTGAATGTAGCTTCCACAGAGTTATCACACAGCTGTCAGATCACTTTTTCACCCCGGTGTACAAAATTATACTTCATATGGATCCACCTTGCATGTCGCAGGAAGTGATGGAGGCATTGATTAACATAGCAGATTGTAATGCCTCACCTCTTTCCACCTTCATATGGATGTACATCGCGGAGAAGGCTCCGCATGTTTTACCAAAGTTTTCCATGGACAAGATTCTCATGTAAGAGGTGGCATATCACATCTCGATAGGGTGTTCAAGATTGCACAAGAAGAATAAGGTGCCCTGGCCCACTCTTCCTTTTCACAATGGGTTGTACGAGATACAAAATCTCAAGTATGCTAAGGCCGAGAGAGAGGAGTTCGAAAGATTCACCTTCGGCACCAGAATTTTTGTTAGAAAATTATATATTACAGAGAAATGGAAAACAAAAAATATTTCAGAAATATAAACACATAAAACAAGAGAGACACATATATATGTGGTTCACCCAATTTGGGCTATGTCCACGGAGAAACAACCAATCCTTCCTTTTATACTATCCAACAAAATGAAGAGATACAAACTACTGCTGATCCGTTGTAATTCCCTCTTCGCTCTCACATAATATGCTCTCTCTTTCTCACTCAGAATACACATCTACATAGATGCAATACAATTCCCCCATATATAGCAAGGGGTTGCCTTCTAGGGAAAAAAACCCTAAATTATACATAATTTCTATGATCATATTTCCGCCTAATGAACAGTCCAGATTGACTACGCAAATACAACATTTTAGCCCCCCTAGACCCCCCTGGTGGCGCACATAAATGGGGTCCAATGCAGAGATACCTCTAAATAAAAAAGATAATCAGACTCCACACCAAACACAATCCATATGAATCGCATTGCTTGGTGAAGGACCATTATGTGAGAGTGTAGCTTCCTTGGATCCACAGGGCATGTCATTAGCCTGAGGAAGACCCATGTAGATATTGCTATCACTTCTCTAGGATCAATCAACCAGTCAACATAGTAGTAGAGTGGTTGGAAAAAAAGAAAGAAGCAGAACCTCAGAGAGCACCATCATTAGCAGCAACAGAGGGTAACATACCTGCGCATGACAAAGGAAAGAGAAAGGTTGTTGACTATTAGTGTCGGTATCTTCATCTCTCCATCAGTGATCAAATTCTCTTTTTGCATGCATTTTAGGTCTCCCATCCGATGAGTTGCATGCCATTAGGTCATGGATCAACTGATGGTAGTGTTTCATTATCAAATTTCTCTCATGATCTTTACCTGCTGGCCTATTTTCACAAGTTCAGGTCATTTACAGTCATTTTTTGTCATTACATTTGCAAAAGGCATTTTTAGGGTTTTAGGTCTCATTAGTCCTAGGGTTTGCCACCATAGTCATGTAAAAGCTCAATAAGGGTCAGCAGGCACATGAGGAGGTCTAATAAGGTCACAAGATTAAAATTTCAATGATGATATACTCAATAAGTGAGTTTTTCCTCAAAACCTTGTTTTGAGGTAAAACAAAGTTTTATTTTTTATGTATAAAATTTTATGTAATTTTATTTCTTTCTATATGTAATGAGTTCAGAGCTATCACCCTTGGTTACCTTACCAACTCCAGCTTCTACAAGAAACAAAAGCATCAATTCATCAAGCGATCAAGAAGAGTCAAACTGCAAAATGAAAAACAGAGTTTTTAAAAGCAAAGTGAAAGAGAGTTTAGAAAAGTGGTTTTGTGAATAAGAAATTAAAACCAAGGGGATATAAAGGTCTTCTTTGTGTTTAAAGTCTTCATTTTGTGCAAGGACAGTGAACCAAAAGGAGAAAATCGGGTTTGTGGGAGAAAGAGGCAAAATCAAGAAAAAATCACGAAAATTTGGTGGCGCTACACATCTGAGCACTGGCGCTATGTACCTGCCTGGCGCTACGCATCTAGTGTAGGTTTTGAACTAGATTTTGGTTGTGTGCTACGCATCGAAAGTGCGCTACGCACTTGGGAGGCAGTGCTATGCATATACTGGTTGAGCTCCAAAACCAATTTTATCACCCTCCTCTGCCTCCAAATGCACAAGTAACCTCGTGACAAGTAAGTAAAGCCTCACATTTGGTCTAGCAAGGGATTTTTTCATCTTTGGTGGTCATTTATGTGTCTAAAAAATAAACCCTAGCTGTCACTAAAATTGTCGTTACAAAGCTGCATAGGGTTTTGTTTTCTGTTGTTAATTCCCCTTTGATTATCCTCCACACCCCATTCCCTTCCCTTGGCACTAAATTTCCCTAAATCCCTTCCCCTTTCCCCCTCCCAAAATCATTGGCATTCACTCCCTATTACCAAACCCTAAACCCTATACATTATTCCTAAACATAAACCCTATACATTTCCAAAACCCTAATCCCATTTCCTATTCCCTCATTACATTCCCTCCACCATCAAAACCCTCATTTATAGTCATACAATCAGTCAATCCCATTTCCCAAAAGGAAAAATAGCAGTCACCCTATTCACCCTCATACCTTAAAAAATCTCTTCATACTCATCATTTTTCACTCCAAATTTGCAAGTATGGAGACAGACTCAACATATAAAAGGGATGATGAATCTATCAGTGATTCTTCCCAAGAGGCTCATGCACTAAGAAAACCACATAAAGGAGGAAAACATATATGGGAGGAGCCCAATACTCATACAGAGTTACTAGCTTTCCCTCTTGCAGTAACATGTTTCAAACATCAGTCTTCTTACCAGTTTTGTGAAATGGTGGAGAGGGTGCAATATCATCATGAGCTTGCTAGGTTATTTGTTCTTTATCTTCACAATGGAAAGGTGAACCTAGTCGGTGTCTCTTTCACCTTGACACCTGAAACCATAGCAGCAACAACAAGCATCCCTAATGTGGGTGAACAGTGGAATAAGGGGCAGCATGTGGGCAAAGAGCATTATGAGACTTACATCAAGGCTAGTTATCAAAGGAAAATTAGTAAAACTTCAAAAAGAGAGAAAGTCACTTAAAAACATGTTTATCTCTAGGTACGCAGTTTCTCTCTACCTTGCCTGCGTGTACGCACTCCAAATACACTGTACCTGCGTACTTGTACGCTCTGTAAGCTAAAGGTTGGGTGCGTACCCCTGTAAAGGTCAAAAG
>APFE031077658.1:504855-516350 GCA_000404065.3 Pinus taeda | reverse complement strand
AAATTCTTCTCTTCTTTGGCTCGAACGTACAACTCATTCCCATGTAACACCAGCTACTGCATCTGTTCTCACATTGTCAGTTGGAGCAGCTACGTTACTTGTGATTTAATTCCACTGTGTAATAGTTGTAGCATTAGATGAGGAAGAAGTTAGTGGTCTCAGGTCACTATCATCACTCTGGTGATTGGAACTAATGATACTACCACTCCTCCGGTCATTATCTGACAGAAACACTGAATACTCTTCAAAAGAGCTTGATATTTCATTACTGAATATAATTATTTATAGTAAAGAGAATCAATAATCCCGATCTCAGCCATCTTGAAATGATGGCTGACTGATTTCTACACATTCACATTAAACTTGCTAACGTGTAATTAAATTTGCTAAAGTGTGAGCAGTGGATGGTGCCATTTCCGCAGTTGTGATTAATGGTCTAACACCTCCCCTTAATTACAACTATTTAAAATTTAACTTTCCTGTTGGTCTAAGTTTCAGCTACTTTTACACCAAAGCATTTCATTTTTGTCTTCTTGCTAAAGGGTCCATGCTTATTCATTTTCCATTGCTGGTTCAGTTTCATCTTCACCTTTATTGGTTTCTTTATGAGCTTCCTCTGCTCCTTGCTTACATACTTAACACCAGACCTTTTCCGGATTAAGGTGGAATGCAAGATCCAAAACAAGGTAATCCAATTCATGTTCTCCCCACTTTCCATGAGGAGCCACCAAAATTCACTAGTGTTCGAACAAGAGCAACCTTCGAACAACATCCATAGTAGTATCCTCCACAGTAGCAGTCATCCTGAAAGCAGATCCAATAAAACTTCTAACAATTGGGTGATGATAGAAGCAAGTTTTACTCTTAGTGATCGCAGAATCATGTGGAATAGATTTTAGCTAGTAATCATCAATAACTTAATTTTCAATAACATCAGATTGTCAAAGACTTATTCGAACTCAAAAATACTACTAGAACCAAAAATATTGCCAAATGGTTTCCTTAAAAAATGATCATCGAAAGGGTTATTGTCCAAAAAGTCTAAAAAGATATACATATTAGCTGGACTCCATTTTACCTCTGCCATAGAGAAAAGAACGCAACAAATAAGACACGTTTAGAGATCTAACGACGCTCCCAAACAACTCTTATCAACTCTTACCTAGGCTCAAATTTTCCTTAAACGGAAACCAACTTTGACTTCAGAATAGAACCACTCTCGCTCTGCCTCTCACTTCCCCTGATGCCCTTAATCAGACTGTCGTTCTAACCGCAAATCTGAACACAAAATCTTTCACACCCCGTGCTCTACCACTGAGACGCAGATTTGGGCCAATGGTCCTTCGGTAGATCTCAACCCAACATGCAGTAGATTCCTGCCAAGCATAGAGACTAATATTTTTTTTAATTCTTGGGCAGTTTCTCACACTCTATCCAGCCCACTTCTTTAATCAGCTCCTCTGCTCCTCCACGGCTCATTCAAGAGTCTCTTCAAGGGATTGTACAACTTACAAGGCTCTCTATCCAGTGGACTGCAACAAAGAGCTTCAAAAATCTCCCAGGTGGCTAACAATCCACCACTCTTCAGACACAGATGGGATCTCTCTGGCCAGAAACCCCTCACTACTCATGGCTTCTTTCACTTCTTCTGCATTTGGAAAGTACCATGGCAGGTTAAAACGATCTCTGTTGTCTGCCCCCACGATTCCCTTCACCAAACATCTCACCAAACATCTCATATCTACTCCACAAAAGGATAGAGATTCCATGCCTCCAAGTAGCTGTTGATCACTCAACAGCTCAGTGCCCAATCCAAAGTCCACGGGCTGCAATCAATCTTAGCATTCACACTGTGACAACAACTTCTCCCACGCTTCTCTACATAGCGGCGGCTCTTAAGCCAAAATTTTCACAACTGTTCATGGATCTAGGGTTACAAAGCCCTCACTACTCCTCAACGCTTTCTTCCTTACATGCAGCTCAACTCAACCCACAGCAATTCACATGGCTCTGATAGCCTCTCCCATAGCTCAGCTCACCTGAGCTCTGTCTCCTCATAGCTCACCTGAGCTCTGATACCATGACAGAAACACTGAAGACTCTTCAAAAGAGCTTGATATTTTGTTACTAAATATAATTATTTATAGTACGGAGAATCAATAATAACCTCCACCAATCTCCGCCATCTTGAAATGATGTTCGACTGATTTCTGCACAATCACATTAAACATGCTGACGTGTGAACAGTGGGTCTGTTTGCGCAGTTGTGATTAATGGTCTAACATCCACACTCCTACCACTCCTGTCACTATCCACACTCCTACTACTACTTTTGCTCCAAGCATTACTGCGGGACAATGACAATGAGGAATCATTTGAGGTACTATCGCAGCTGGTAAACCTTACTCTGCATGTTTCTCCTTGCCCTCCTCGGCTTTCTCCTTCCATAATTTCGGCTATTCTTCCGAAAAAAACGCACTAGCAGCGACTCCTATGCTTCTTATGAGGCACACAAATGATTCATATATTAAAACAATAGAGTTAAATATAAAACCCACTAGCTGATTTACAGAAAATCTTAAATCTACTAGCTGATCTATAGAAAATCTTAAAACTACTACTTCATTTAAAGAAAAAACCCACTAGCTCATGGAACGCACCAGCTGACTCGCAGAAAATAAATTAACAGAAAATCTTAATGGACCTAAAATAAATTAACGCACCAGCTGAGTTAAAGATAAAATGGATAGAAAATCTTAAAACTGTAGAGAGAAGGATGAAACGCAAATTTCCACAATGCCAACTTCTTCGCCCACTGCAATGGACTGCTATTGTTCTGATGAGCCAAGAAGTGCTTCAGATATCAAAACTTCAGAGTCATAGATAAAAATTAACAGATAGAAAATAAATTAATGCACCAGCTGAATTAAAGGTAAAACGGACAGAAAATCCTAAAATTGTAGAGAAAAGGATGAAACGCAAATTTCCACAATGGCAACTTCTACTGGAGCATGGTTGTAGACCACCCACTGCACTAGACTACTATTCTTCTGATGAGCCACGAAGTGCTTCAGATATCAAAACTATGGAGTCAAATATAAAAATGCACTCACTGAGTTATGAAAATAGCTCAACGCACTAGCCCACAAAACAATTTCACTCATTTAGGTAATGCTCATTCATGGTGTTATATATAGGCAACATTAAAACTAAAAGATACAAAGGGGCCTCTTGGTTAAATTAAAATAAATTAACCATTAAAATAAAATCTATATAACAGATCAATTTACCACTCTTTTGGGCTTTATTCTTTTATAATCTTTAGGTTTGAGGGTGTTATGCTTCTCTAATAATCAAAAATAAAAATAAAAAATAAAAAATAAAATTACGAAACAGAAAAATAAAATAAAATAAAAATTAAAGTAACTGACATAAAATAGTATATTTATGGATTGGGACACAACCATGGTACTTCCCATCACATTTTTTAATTAAAAAAAACTGATTAAATTAAAAAAAAAAATAAAAAAAAATGAATGTCAAAATGGGGCAACTCAAGTGGCAATTGTGGTGGCGTGGAATGAAGTCTCACCCAAGTGGAGATCTTTGGGTCAATAACGGACATGTAAAAACTGGAAAATGAGAGGGTCCTACCTAACCTTACAAAAAAAAACAAAAAAAAAAAAATTGAGATAAAATAGTAAATTTGAAGATTGAGGTTTTTGGGCTCCATCTTTTCATAACCCATGGTTTTTCTCAGGGCATTCTTCTCTAATATATATTATTTAAAAGTATTTTTTTTCTAATGAGACATTCACTCCAATAAAAACTTCGAACTATATGAAAATAAATGTTAATTTCCACAACAAATATTGTTACCAGCAATTTTCATATCCATTTGGAAAAGAGAACTGCTGAATAAAGACAACTGAGTATATCAAGACTTTATGGCTACCTAGATACATGTCCTCCAAACAAAACTTAGGAAAAATAATTTTTCTCACTTTGTTACATAGCCTTCAAAGACTAGATTTCCCCCGTTGTTTTGTATGTTATTCATTCTATTTTATATGCTTGAAATTTTACTCTTGGTTGTGAAAAGAGATGGGACCACAACTGAAATAAAATCTTGTGTATGTAGTCCTATATCTATTTATATTTTTTTGTGTGCATCTACCTCACCCATTGGTTTTAATCTTGAGTGGAATATGTCTCTCAAATTATCATAACAACTTAGTTTAGATACAATTTTTATTGAGTTTTATTTAGGAGATCTAATGATAACACTAAAAATAGTATAACATAGGTATATATCCTTATTCTTATTGGGTTTCTGAATCTCATGAGTTTTCTAATAATTATTCAAAGGATTTGGTGCACCACTTACAATATTCCTTACTAATAAAACTTAGTTGGTTCAAAAAACATAGGAAAGACAAAGACCATGAGTTCTTCATACATATATATACTAGATACTTAACAATATAAAGTAGCACACACCAAAATCACCCAAGGAGTTACATATCATTTACATTAATGTGAATGTGATAACTAAAAGAAATAGATGAAATAACCCATCATAGAGGGATCAAAATATTGAGAACTCCACACTTATATGGATTCAGAAAGAAACTAGGGTTGTGAAAGGAATGGATGGAAAGACTTGGAGAGCACATTTAAAGATTTAGCTTCCAAAAACACATACATACATTTTCATCAATGAGTTAACTCAAATGAATGTGTATAAAGAAAGAAACATATATCGTAGCTACATAATGTGAAATCCTTGAAGAACATGAAAATTTATGAAATTGCGAAAGAGAGGAGACATACACTAATCCCGAAAAGAAATGAAGGAATCCACATTGATTTTCACTAATATTCTAAGTAACACATACATGAAAGAAGCATACCATCCCCCAAAAATAACACAGTGTTTCGTTGCAAAATGATGAACATGTTCTTTGTTTCTCAAAATCACCTATATAGGCCTTTGTAAACAGAGATAGGCCATTAACACGATATTCCTTCTTGATTTAGATCATCATGTCAAAAAATATCTCAAAACTTCAGTGTGTGCACATACACAACTGTTTCAACTAAAATGTACTCATTACAACTCATCAAAGTAAAAAAAACATGTAAAAATAACGTAAAATTAGTTTAAAATTCTAAATCTTGGCATGATCTCGAGAATTCTCAAGGGTGGTTGGATGACGACGCCTAGTAAGGCACATGAGGAGGCCAAGGATAACCCATTTGCACCATCTTAGATTGGAGAATAGTTCACATCTCCATAATACTTAAGGAGATAGAGGAACAACACTGAACTTATTATAGTTAATCTTCAACTCAATCAACCTCGAATAGTCGATTATGCGGTGAAAGAGATTTCTAATCATCCCAAGTAACTAAAAATCCCTTTCTAAGAAGTTTACTACAGTGGTCCCTTTCAGATTAGTTGTTTTCGCGTGGGAGGACCCTCCCTTACTCTTTGATTCAATCATTTTTTGGTTATAATGCTTTTGTGGCAATAGTTCTCCATGAGACCACTAAAGATTAGGCAGCCCAACATGCGAGAGTCTATCAAATTCCTCATTGAAAGAAGCCATGTCCTTCTTCAACTTAATGAGGTTATGCTCTTCTTTGTCTCATGCTTCTTCCTTTGAAATCACTTTAAAAATATCCACAACAATGTTGGTCCTGTCTATTATATCCATTGGCCTCAACTCCTCCGCACACTTCTCACTGAGGAAGTGAATAAATTTCAGTGCATATTCACAGTTCTTTATACTCCTCTCTTTAGCATTTATGATCGAGGGGGTTCACTGTCTCCATAATTTTATTTTTCTCATGTATCAGAGTTATGTGCTCCCAACTGTTATTCGTTTCTTCGATGATATCATCACATACCAAGTGCCTCACTTTGATGAGAAACATATTTCCTTTGAGTCTAGCCTTCAACTTCTTTATTTCCTATGTAGCAACCTATATATCCTTAGTGACAGTTTCAACTTTTATAACTGAGACTTGCAACTAATTTTCATTCTTAGCTAACTTGGCCCTAACAGCATCCAAATCACTCTTGATCTTCCTCATTTTTCCTTTGGAAAGCGGAAGCTCAGTTATTGCCTAGGTGAGGCGATAAGTGGGATTGTGACGCTCTTTAGGCACTACTATCGTGCAAACATGGGATGCAATATTCTTTTGAAATTCGGTCACTGTTTGTTCCACAGTTTGTCTATCTATACAATTAGCCATCACCTTCATTAGTGCTTCCTTCTCCAACTTGACCTGGGTTAGTTCCTCTCACTGGATATGTTCATCACCATCCATCTTTAGCTTTCATTTCAACTCTTTATTTTCCTGTTGGGTTAATTTTAAAATATTTTCCACTATTGAGTTGTCCTCTAGATCTATTCCTAGCTTAATGGTTAGTGCTTTATAACACTCCTTCTGTAAGAATAGTGCTCTAGATTTGATCTTTTCCATTTTCACCTTATTAGAGTTTTTCTCTATATAGGTGGGAGGTCTAGTAATGATCATGGCGTTATTACCTAGATAATTGTATAACATCTCGCCAACTTGCTTGCCCAAGTTGACTTTATTTACCAAAGGAACATTGGTTAAGTCTACTGAGACATCTAAAATTTGGAACTGAATCCGTGTGGGCAAGGATTTCAAGTGTAAAAAGCATGATTTCAAGTGTAAAATTTAGGGTTCATTTCCAAGTGTAAAGATGCTTCTAGGTTTTCCTAGGCATTTAACAATGATTCACTATTTGTATCTTTTTGTATAGCCTATGACTAAAGTTTCTAAATAATAATAATAATAATAATAATAATAACTAAAACATCATTCAACACAATTTCTCTTTATTTTAAAGTTTTATATTTTGAAGTTTATTAGATAACTCACAGACCTACGTACTGTATGATGCTACTTCTCAAGCATAACATCAACATTGTCTTGATTTTTGGATATGTTTGTAATTCTCTCATTTCCATTTAGGACATTAGTTGTTTAAAATATTTATGATAGTGGCATGTTCTAAGAAGCTTTTTCAACAAGCTCTTACTCAAATTTTGTAATTCAAGCATATGTTCATTAGTAAGCTTCTTTTTTGCATCAATTCATTGATTCATTTGACAATTGAGAGTTTTGATCTCTCAACCTACCATTTTCCAATGTTTAAACAACATTTTCCTCACTGTTAGAATATTATATATTACGGAGCAATGGAACACATAAAATATTGCAGAAATATAAACACAGAAAAAACGCACAAAACAAGAGAGACACAGATATACCTAGTTCACCTATTTTGGGCTACGTCCACCCCGAACAGCCAGCCCTTCCTTTCTATTATCCACCAAAATGAAGAGACACAACTTGTTTAGTCAATTTAGTGTTCCTAAATTGATGTCGTTAATTGTCAACCCGGGGCTCGTAAGCGGATGAAGTGAAGGTGTACTATATGTACTTAAGCAACCTCTTAAAGCTTTTTGTCGTTTGGGGTGTTGTTTATGGTTAATTTATCTTCATAAGATGGAGTGATGTATTTATAAACAGATGAGTGATGGTGTGTGTAAGGTGAATTCTAGATGAGTGAAGGTGTGTGATTAGTGGTTTCTAACTACTTGCTGAAAAGGAAAACTTGAAGGAAATAAATGAATTAAAATGAACTGAAAGCAAAGAACCATTTTCTAATGGCATTAGACACCATTCATGCTTCTGCAAATAAAAGGTAAGAAAATCACTTAAAAGACCAATGATAATGTTTATCTCTTCCTAACTCTGTTCCTCTAACACATAGTACTGTGTAAGACACGATTAGGAAGTAGCTAAAGATAAGTCTAAGAAATGATAAAAAATTGAGAAAAATCTACTTTAAAGACTAGTCATAATGTTTTGCTCTTTCTAACTCTTTGCCTCTAACACATAGTACTGTGTAAAGCACGATTAGAAAGTAGTTAAAGATTAGTCTAAAAAGTACCCAAAGTAGGCTGCAAGTTATTAGTATTATGATCTCTAAAAGATAGACAATTTATAATAAAGAGACCATTCATATGTTAGCAGACAGATTTGAGAAATAAAACTAAAAATCAGCTATGAAAATAAAGTAAAGGCAGCAACTTTGAATCTGTCAACTGAAACTACCACTAGACATAAAGCAAATACATAAACACACAAGCAATCCCGGGTTAAAAAACCTGCAAAAGAACAATGCTGATCAGCTTAAAATAAAGGCTGGAAATGAAATAACATGAAAGTAAATTACGTTATACATATGTCAAGAAAAGGAAATGCTGAGAACATAAAATACTATACAAGGCTAACATGAACAGGGGCCCTCCATTCATATAACCCAAAGAAGACTTAAGGTATTGAAAACTTCAGAACAGCACTGCTTCTATTACTCCATGTGCAGAAAATTACAGTCAAGAGTGCTAGAACAACACTATTAAAACAGAGTCTAGAAATGCACTAAAATTATAACAAGTTCATAAAACACAGCAATTAAAAAAGTTATCTAAGCGTACGCAGACGTAATTTTTTATAGGCATCTGAAAGATATCCTAATGCGTACAGCTAAAACTAAAAAATAACTAATCTGTCATGTGTAATTAAGGTTAAATAACACGTCGTAAGCCTGCGTGGATGAGCTGAAGGTTCTGGTCGTTATGGGCATTGAATCCAGAGTTGGATTATGTCTCCCACAACCTGCGTAACACGGACAAGTCACCGTCTGAACTGACGTGACCCAACAGCTTACGCATCACCGTTAAGCTGCCTTTGTTGACCGTAACTTGACCCTTGTTGACCGGAGGTACAGATGACGTGGATGGCTAAACAAATAGCACAGGAACCTCGAGCACCTTGATTCCTAAGTGCCCATGTGGCTCATTTGGCAAAATGACACGTGGAACCTTGAGATTAACAAAAAGGCTGCGAGATCAGCAGATGGCTGCGGAATCAGCAGATGGCTGCGGAATGCCTGTAAATATGTCAAAATCTAAACAAAACAGTCACACATTAGCAAAGCTCACTTGATCATGCTTAATGACATCTAATGTAATGATCTGGGTGTTTTTACATTGAAAATGAGGCAAAAGAGAGAGGTAAGTGATGAAAAACAGTAGGTAATAGTGGATGATGAGGTGTAAGTTAGAGGCTCTACACAACCTACAGCAAATCCGCTGTAATATCACATGTCTTCTCTCACAGTCTCACCTCTTTGTTTCTCGCTCACACCGAATACACACCTATCTCACAACCTCAAATACAATGCCCTCATACAAAGAGAGGGGTTGCCTTCTGGGGCAAAAAACCCTAAACTAAACATAAGTTCTACCGTAACATCATCTCCCTAATGAATGGCCCAGATTGACTAGAAATTACTATACTCTTACAAGGAAAATTTACATATGTTTTTAGCTTCGGGGGCGCTGCCCCCGAGCCCCCGCCGGGGGACCACTGGCCCACGGACCCCCTAGCTGGGGGGGATGTGCCCCCCCGAACCCCCGCGGGGGGGACAAGCCTCCCCCGCGTGGAGGGGTGTACAAAACTTCCTGGGGTATACATCCGGCTGAAACAAAGACCTTTGAACAATCATGCTCCACACAGAACAAGAACCAGTAGCCTTGATCTATTGGGCATTATGTAGAGGTCATTATTCTAATCTGTTTCACCTGTAATTATTCATACCTATGGTAACTTATCATCCAGAATCTTAGGACCCTCACTACGGGCTTTAACTTTTGGTGGGAATTATCTGCACCCTTGCACTACAAAAAAAAATGATATTTTACAGCTGTAATGAATGAACTTATCTAAATAGGAAGGATATAGTGCTTCAAATGTCTTCTATTTACTGGCCCACCTGATAGTTCTTTTCCTTCCAAATCTGATAAAATTAAAGCATTTTGTCCTCTAAAAGCCTCAATTCAGAAAGGTCCCTTCCATAAGTGATCAAACTTTCCATGTTTTCCCTTATCTTCATTTCTAGAATCCCATTTGAGAACAAGATTGTTGAGCTGAAAATCATTCACCTTAGTTCTTCTATCATAAATATTTTTTATGTTTTCTTGGGTAATTTGAGCTTTATGATAGAGTTCTTCCCTTCACTGTTGTAGCTATATTTTTTCATTAATCCTTCTCTACATGTCATTTGTTTCCACCTGAGCTTCTTGCAGTAGTTTCAGTAATGGAATCCCCAAGGAAGTTGGGAAAACAACATTTGTGCCATAAATTATTTGAAAAGGAAACATACAAATAGTTTATTTGTGGTAACTTTGTGAGCCCAAAGTGCATTAGTTAACTTTCTATGCCATGCTTTTTTGTTCTCTTGCAATATATTTTTAATAATGTTCACCAAACTTTTATTGGAGGATTTAGCTAACCCATTACCTTGGGAGTAATAAGCAGTGGAGAGCCCCAACTTAATATGGTATTTTTTTATAGAAGTCAATCATTTTCTTGGACTTGTAGTTTTCATCATTATCAGTTATAAGTTT
Source organism: Pinus taeda (assembly GCA_000404065.3). Taxonomy (NCBI): domain Eukaryota; kingdom Viridiplantae; phylum Streptophyta; class Pinopsida; order Pinales; family Pinaceae; genus Pinus; species Pinus taeda. Next base: position 505,833 of record APFE031077658.1, on the reverse strand, counting down.
AAGAGGACAGCCAAACCTCAATAGTATATTGGTTTCCAGAAATTGGATAATCATAGAGTCAGTGGCTTGTCTGGTAGGGATTGCTTCTATCCACTTTGTGAAGTAATTTGTAGTAGTCAGGATTGATTTATATTGTCCAGAGGAACTTGGGTGGATTTCACCAATGAAGTCTAAACCCCATTGCTGAAAACGAGATTCAATAGAAATTTGTTTTAGGGGAAGAGGTAACAGTTTTCTTTTTCCTTAAAAGACCTGGAAATGGTGGCAAGAAGTGACTTCTTATGGACATCAACAAATAGAGTTGGCCAGTGAAAGCCAACTCTACGGATTCTATTAGTTGTGGACTTCTAGTATAAGTGTCCACCTGTAGGAATTTACAGGGTAAGTTCCTCATACAGAACACCAAAGGACACCGCTCACAAACAGATCACAGATCAATACACCAGTATTTTTGACGTGGTTAATACCCTCAAAGAGGGAAACAGTCCACAGCCTGAGCCAACGTGGAAACTTCAGGCAATTTATTAATAAAAGAATGAAAATTTGCATAAGCTTCTCTCATGAACAGTTAACCTAGAAATGACCCTCCATGCTCTTTAAATAGAGATCATGGACCAATCGGTGTTAAGCCATGGATCAAGTGTCGGTAATACTGAGGAGAGAATGAACCGTCAGATCACTACATATCGTGGTCGTCGTATTGTAAGTTACAAAAGTATATAGTAAAGAAACACACTTTACCTAACTCTATACTAGACCAAGTTATACTTAACTATTTCCTATGTGTCGAAATATCCTAACATCCCCCCTTAAGAAAAACTTTGGATAGGATTGAAGGATTTACAAATATGACACAATAGGAGAAGGAAGGAGACACTAGAGCCTATCCCCCCTTAGTGACAACTTCCTGAACTCCAACCATAAATCAAAGTTTAGTAAACTTCGCCTCTGTGAGAGCCTTTGTAAAGATGTCTGCAA
>APFE031077658.1:430139-504578 GCA_000404065.3 Pinus taeda | reverse complement strand
AATAGAGGAGATGCTTTGGCACTGTAATGAATTCCAAACTGAACTGTACCTCAAACATAACGAAGTATTCTTTTAGCTACTTTCCAATGACTTTCACGTGGGTTTTGCATAAACTGAGCAACAATGCCAACATCAAAGGAAAGGTCAGGACGTGTATGGGTTAGATATAAAAGTTTTCCTACAAGTTGACGGTATAAGGTAGCATCAATTTTATGGGAAGTACACTAGTAAGGAGACACTAGAGCCTATACCACCATAGTCTCCTTGATGGAAATCCTCCAAAACCCTCTCAGCTTCATATTTCAAAAAACATATTAGCAAAATACCTCCTGCATCTTTCCAATAAATATTTTCATCAAGAATACAAGATTTTATTGATTTCAATTTTAGGAACCTAGCTTTTGTTTTAGACAAACTAGGTGGAGCATGTAAGTTTTGTAAAACAAAAATAATATCAACATACCATGGTGATGTGTTGAATACTTCTGAAATCAGCGGAGTTGCCATCTCTTCCTTCTCATCTAACTCAACAATAAAATTTATGTTTAATAAATTGTAATTAGATTCTGCCATTAGTTTAGCTAACCCTTGTCCCTTAATGAGTTTTGTAGGTCTGATTTACACATCATATTCTAAAATGGTAGCTATCCATTTTCCCCTCCTATCATTAGGATCTGTCTAATTATATCTTTTACCACTTCATTAGGAACAAAAGAAATAATATGTGAATCTAAAACATAGACCATGAAATATTTCAGTGCTTTCACTAATGTAAATGCATGTTTTTCCATTATGTTGTATTTCAGTGAAGCATCTCTCAATGCTCTACTGAAAAAGGCTATTAGTTGCACATGTCCTTCAACATTTTTCTGCAACAATATAGCAGTTATAGTATGGTCAAATGCAAAATAAAAAACCATAAAATCCTTTGTAAAGTTGGGACTTATTAGAACTAGTGCAGTAGTAAATGCCTATTTAACTTTAACAAACAAATCTTTGGCATCATTATGCCATTTTATCTCAAAATCTTATTTTATCATATTAGTAATGGGCTTTAAAATCTCACCTAAATTTGGTATGAATCTCCGAAGGAAAATTATTTTTCCAATGAAAGATTGGACTTCCTTTTTATTCCTGGAGGGAAGTATCTTCAAAATTGTTTCCACTATGCTTGGATAAATTTTTATACCATCCTTTAAGATGATAGGTCCCAACAACTTTCCTTCTTGTAGGATGAATAATTTCTTAGACTTTAGGGGGATGCCAAATTTCCTACATCTTTCAAAAACTTTCCTTAGATGGAGTAAATGTTCCTCATATGTTTTAGAAAAAACAATTATATCATCCAAATATATCATGATGAATCTACCTAGTTCATCAGCAAGCTCCAACATTTATTAAACAAAAAGGAATTTTTCATATGCATGAAAGTGCCCCAAGGTGTAGTGAAAGATGTATTTTCTTGGTCATCTAGGTGAACTAAAACCTAATTATACCTAGAGAATCCATCCAACAAATAAATTCTTCCTAATCCAACTACTTTTTGAATAATGTGGTCCATTTTAGGCAAAGGGTAGTTATCCTTCAGGGAAGCCTTGTTTAGATTTCTGAATTCCACACACAACCTCATCTCTTCTATCTTTTTCTTAGTTGGGACTAAGTTAGATACCCAATTTGAAAATCTAAAAGGTACAATGATTTTAGCATCATATAATTTTTGACCTCTTTCTCAACTAGGGGCATGAGCATAGGGTTGATCCTTTTGAGCTTTCGTTTGAATGGTTTATGATCATTCTTAGTAGGAACCTTATGTTGAATTATAATATTTTCATAGGATTTTAAATCCTCATAAATCTAGGAAAATACATTTGTGAATTCCTTAAAAAGTTTGATATATTTTTGTTTTCCTATAGGAGGTAAAGTTTTGGATAATTTGATCATCTGAGAGACTTGTTTCATTGCTATGTTGCAATCTTCTACATTTTTTCCAATGGGTTCAATTTTGGGTTTCTTTGAAACATCATTAAAGTCAAAAAAGTCCTCCAAAGGAACTAATCCTCTAAGTAAAACATTATTCTTTAATTGCAAAATTTCTGTTTCATCTTGTTCTTTTTCTTCTTCATTCAATTCATTCAATTTTAATGTATTTACATTCTTATCTACAACATTATTTACATCATTATCAAAATTTATACTAGCACACTCAAATTCATTTTTTAATTGTAATTTTTTTTGGATCTACTCATCATTGTTGAAAACCTACCAATCGCTGATATTATTAGGAACAACCAGTTTGTTTTTCACTTCAACTAAGTACTGGTGGCTAGGAAAATAGGGCATTTCACATGTACTTTTTGAAATAGCTAGGTCATCAGCTAAGATGTTTTGGCTTCATGGAATCAGAGATAATTCTTGTGAAACAAAGTGTTCAAGGAAATCTAACACAACATTTCCATAGGCTCTCAACCTTGGATGCTTGGTTGAGTATTATCCCTTGATATGTTTAATTATTAACTTAGAATCTCCATGCATTGAGATCCTCTTGGCTCCTAATTTTTTCAAAAGATGTAAACCTAGGAGTAAAGCCTCATATTCTGTAATATTATTTGCGCACTAAAAATTTAATTTATATGAATGGCCTTTGATTTTACTGGTCTTTGAATTTACCACCCACACACCTGCTCGTGATCCCTCTTTGCTTACAACTCCATCAAAATCTATATTCCATAAGGGTTCGTTTTTCTCTTCTAGTTTAAAATTATCCATTTTAATTTCTTCTATCTCATATAGACCATTTTTTGATTTAATGCTTTGTTCTTTTACCTATTCATCATTATATAGGATAAAAGAATCCAAGTAAGAGTGTAATGAATAGAAAGGATAATTATTGGGCATATCGTGACTGCTAACCATGTCTTTCATGATATTTTCTCTGTAAAGACTCCTAGGTTGGCCAAATACAGGTATAGTAGCATAACTCATATCCATTTGTAATGTGCCTTGTATTTTTGCACCCCATGACCTAGATAACACCATTCCATACTTTCGAGGTATGTATGACACTACATTGTCCATGACCAAGGTTTTGGCAGGTATTTGAGCTAAGTTTACACAGAGGTCTTTGAGAAGACCAAGGCATCTTACCTTGCTGGAAGCAAAGGAATACAAATCTTTGTATGGCCTCGTAATGTCCAACTTTACTTTTTCCATTATGGCTTAGTGCATTAAATTATGTGATGCACCCGAATCAAGCATGGCATTATGAAGTGTTTTTTTATGGATATTAAGGCTAATGTAAAAGAGAGGGATTGTTCCATCCTGAAGTTTACCCTCCACCTATGGACCAAACAAAATTTCAGGTTTGTGATCATTAAAGTTCACTGTATCAACGTCCTCTCCTACTTTCATAACTTTCATAACCCGTGTTATGTAAACATTTTTGTTTATTAATTCAGTGAAGGGGATTGAAATTTTGACCTTACCTAATTTGTTTTCAATACTCAAATAAATTAATGGACTTCACACTAGCCACATCAATGGTATTAGGCTCAAACAACAACAAATAATGTCTGATATAACTATGTGAAGCACCAATACACTTTGTTACATTTTCTGGTGAATCAAGTGGAATGCCCAAATTTAAAGCATGTTTATAAACTCTTCTCTAAAGCTTTGCACATTTTGACCCTTGCCTTAGCTAAAGTATTTTCATTCCATTAAATCATTTTGTCAATAACCCAAAGGATAGAATTCATCTTTTAATGCAGAAACAAAATTGGACAAAGAAGAAAGGAGATTACCCATTTTTGTGCTACCTTTATACAAATTTCTCTCCCACTAGATGAGAGTGGTGCCACTCAATTGAAGATATGCTAATTGGATATTGGTCTCATCTTCATTAATTTGTTGAATATGGAAATAGACCTTAATCTATCCGATCTAATTGTTTAATTTTTCTGCATTACATTCTCCATTATATGTGGTTAAATCGAACTTTACATAAGCTTTAAAAATGGCTTTTTAGATGCATTCCTATGATGCTTATTAGAATGATGAGAAGAGGATGAAGAAGAATTGTCACTAGAAGATGGATGGGGAGGTTCATGAGTCTATCCTCCTTCTCCTTGATTTACTGAGGCATGATCATCTGACTCTTTCTTCTCCAGCTTTCACCATTGTCTTCTCATATTTTGTAAACAATCTGCCCACTTTTCTTCTGTGGTGAAGAAGATATTGCGATAATTCTACTCTTCATCCAAATGAGCATCCTCATCTGCCATGTTCTGTCTTCATGCTGAACGCCCTACTTCAGGATCAAAGGATTTGAGTTTTCTCTCACCTCTTTGGAGCATGTTCCTGGTTAGCATTCACTCATGCAATTCACATCAAGAAGCCTTGCTTTGATACAAAACTTGATCCAAATATCTTACTTCAAGGATGCATATAAAATTTCATTTAAAATAAAATGTAACCATGTGAAGCATACACATGAAATAACCAGAAATCAAAAGAAACCATGAGAAAAAAGGCACAAAACAAGTTGATAACGAAGTTCACCCAATGTGGGCTACGTCTCTGGGCCCTACTCAATGTGGGGAGGCCTCTTTCATTAGTCTACAACAAAATCAAATTACATGCAGTTACAAAATGATACCTTATACCTCCACTTCTAGGGATGGCATGAAAATGTGGACCTCTACTGAAGAAACAGAGTTCACCATTGAATTTTGGTGAAAATTCGTGAAAAATGACTATAAATTCAAGCTTGTTCTATGTTGGTGACCTCTAGGGCTCTAGTGAATCTTTTAGATTCCCTCTCAAGAATATTCTAAGAATATTCCTAGAATATTCTAGGGAATATTCTTGGCATATGCCAAAGAATATTCCCCTTGTACGACCTCCCATAGGGTTTAACCTAGGCAGATTTCTGCATGCCTGAATCTGCAGTGTTGAGTTCTATCTTCTCTCTACTATAGGGATTAATGCACGGGTGGTTGTGGCTAGAATACCCTCAAGGATCTTCCCAAAATCCTTGGTATACATATCATATTAGTTGCAGCTGGCACAAAGAAACATGTACATATCCATATTAATGTATGATAATCAAAGCAAGGAGGAAGAGATTACCTCATATATTGATGCAGTTTTGCTGGAGAACCTAATGTAGTAGAGTGGAAGACCTATGTATTAGATCGTAGATCAAAACCTGCATATAGACAAGATAAGAAGTAATACTACAACATATAAACTTTGATAATCAAAACAATGATATATAAGGATATCAAATAACATGCATCTAAGATAAAAATGTTTGTGGAATAACTTGTTCAAAGTTTTGATTAAACCCAACATTTTAGACTTCTACGTGAGTCCATCTTCAGGGGAACACAAAGATTCTTATAAACACCATAGAGTAGACAACACAACTATAGGTGTTGGCTTGTATAGACCTGACCTAGGTTCAGAGGTGATTTAGCCAAGCAAATCTCGGTACCACTAGCCGTTTCGGCAATAGTCCGATGAGCACAGACAGAGGTCTCACCCAAAGTAGTATGGGAGGGTGCTAGAACCAGGTTTTTGCACCCTTGGGATGTCTAATGGGTTTCAGGAGGTTTACAGTCTAACCTGTTGCTATGCGCACTTGTGACCCCTTCGCAACTTGCGGTGCAGCTTCCGCGCAGACCTACTCGGGGCACGACTCGTATAATTCCCAAGTCTCTTGTTACTTAACCGAATACTTAACTTGTGTGTGTAAGAGTTATGGTTATTATAGCATATTCATTAATCATATCAGTGTGCATGATAAATATACAAATACAACCATAAAGAAGATAATTTACAACAAATACAGAGAAATGGGAATCAACTTCTCTTTTATTACTCTTCAATCTTGCTTACAAATTCAACATCGCCTTGCGCACTCAGCTACAAGGGTCCGTGCACTCAGCTGCAGACTCTACTAGGCCTCTGTGAACTTAGCTACAGAGCCTCTTCTTACCACTACGACCCAATACACGTAGAATCCTACTCTAAGCTCGACCCATTTCTTTGCTACTTACTCTATCATCCACTATCTTTACAACTTAGAGCCTCGCTCTATTTATACAATCCCATGGTCCACAAACCATGGGTAGGCCGACATGACTTTACATTACATTACATTACTTTAGGGTGGACAACCCTATGACTTAACCTCTACTTCACGCTCCGCGCCTGCAATTCGCAGAGTCTTACAAAACATTTGACCAAAACTTGGGCTTTGAGCCCCAAAACCTGCTGTGGGGGGATTCCATTCCCAACAGGCCCCCAACACAATCATCATGACTTGTCCCAAGTCACTCTACTGGTGCGGCGATCTTGGCACTGAGCCCCTCCAACTATTCCCGTACTGCTCGGAGGTCCGCGATGCACTGTTATGCTATTTGTTGGACCTGCTACATTCGTGCTTCCGAATCATTCGTGTTTGAGTCATGTCCTTGCTTTGGTACCAGCTTGTGGGGCATGTGTTTATAGTCCCATGCCTTTTTCCAACTCCTTGGGTCACGAAGACTCTGCTTTGGCTAGTTAGTCAGATAGCCAACCCACCCATGTAGGGCTTTAGGCGATTTCCATTAACTTTTCCTGGGAAGGGTTCTCTGTTGAGTTTGACTAGCTGGATCACTCCTCCGTCTGTGACCTCTTTTACTACGTATGGTCCCAGCTAGTGCATTCTGAATTTTCCTAGAAATTTTTCAAGCTTACTGTCATACAGTAGCACTAAGTCATTTACCTTGAAGGTGCACAACTTGATATGGCGGTCGTGCCAGTCCTTTTCATGTTGCTTTTGTACCTGTTATGAAATCCAGCCAAAAACCATTCTTCCTTGAGTTCTTATAATTGCGCAAGCCTTTCTTCCAGAGCTTTTTGGTTCGTCATGCTTGTGAGTGCTAATATTCACAAACTAGGTATGATGTATTCCATCGACATGACAACTTCCATACCATAGACCAATCATAAGGGTGTCTGTCCTGTCAATTTCTTGCACATTGTCCTATATTCCCATAACACAATAGGTACGTGTAGGTCCCAATCATTCCACTACATGTTACATACTTTGGTCAGCGCAGTCTCCAATATTTTATTAAATGCCTCTACTGTGCCATTGGTCTATGGGTGGTACGGTGTACTTTTTTTATGATAAACCTAGAACTCTTTTGTAAGCACGCTTATGGTTTCATTCAAGAAATGTGTTCCATGATCACTCATTAAGATTTTGGGATAGCCAAATCGTGTCAACACGTTTTCGAACAAAAAATTTGCAGTTGTGGCGATCGTGCAATCCTTGACCAGATGCGCTTCTACCCATCGTGTCAGGTACTCTATCATGGTGATGATGTAGCATGCCCTTGTCTTTCCCTGGGGTTTGATAGGGCCTACAAAGTTTATTGCCCATTTCTCAAATGACTGTAGTGTCATTTTGGGATTTAGTGGCATCTTGTCCCTTTGTGATGGTCTCCCCATCCTTTTGACATATATCAAAATCCTTAGAATGTGCTTTCGAATCCTGGTGCAGGGTCGGCCACCATAACCCTACGTGAAGAATCTTTTGTGCAGTAACGCGTCCTACATAGTGTCCTCCTGTAGCACCCCCATGTGATTCCGCGAGGATTTGACCTCATTCAAATTCGGGTAGGAATCTTCACAACATCTCATCATTGCCCATCTTGTAGAGGTGCCCCGCGATGACAGAAAAGTCCACCATGTGCACCACCAATTCCTTCTTTTGTTGGATTAAGTACTCCTTCGGCGCAATCCCTATTGTTAGAAAATGGATTATATCTTTGAAGTATCTTTCCGCGACGTGTAATGTAAAGAGCTATGCATCAAGTAGTCCCTCCTCCAAATTTATTGGTTCCTCGCCCGTCTCAATTAGTGACAAGTGGTTTGGTCCTAAGTTTAAGCATCCCAACTTGACTATGACCTCAAAATCATACACTTGAAATAGTAAAAGCCATCTGCATATTTGCCCCCCCAACACAAGCTTTTTCACCAAGTATTTCAACGCGGAATGGTCGGTATACATCTTGAAATGTCCTCCAAGTAAATAGTGTCGATATTTTTGGAGCGCATACACTATTTCCAACCCCTCATGCTCGGTGGTAGAGTATTTCTTTTCCACTTTGGACAATCTTCGTCTCACAAACATGATCGGGTGATCTACAACTTCTGCACATTCCTTTGTGAGTATGACTCCCAACACGATACATGACACATCGACATGTACATGAAATTTGATGTCCCATTTCGGGAAGACCAGGATTGGTGCAAAGGCCAATTTCCCCTTCAGGACATCCAAACTCTTCATGCAATCATCATTCCAACAATATGTAACATCTTTTTTTAATAGCTTTTCCATTGGCATGGTTATTTGGGCATAACTTTTGATGAACTTCCTATAGTATCCAGTGTGTCCCAAGGTAACACTTCACGGTGCTTCCAAGTTTAGGATAACGATAGTCTTCACAGGGTCCACCATTAGTCCTTGTTTGCAGAATACATGTCCCAGTAGGTTTCCAAAGGCAACAAGGAATGTGCACTTCTTCAAGTTCAGAGCAATCTCATGCTGGTGGAGGGTATCCAACATCAAACTTAAGTTTGCTACATGGTGTTTAACTAATCCAAAAACAGTCCAGTCATCCAGATAGACCTTAGAAAACTTGTTGATGTATTCTTTGAATGCGGCTACCACGATTCGTGAAAATATAGCTGGCACGTTCTTCAGTCCAAACGGCATCACGGTGTATTGAAAACAACCCCATTCAGTTGTGAAGGTCGTCTTGCTCCTATCTTCCGGCACGATCTTCATATGGTGGTACCCTGAGAACCCATCCATGAACAAGTATGCTTCTTGGCTGCCAACATTCTCCAGTACTTCATCTGTAAATGGTGTTGAAAATGGATCATGTACACAAGCATCGTTCAACTTCCTGAGGTCCATGCATATTCTTATTTCACCCTTCTGTTTTTTCTCCAGCACTACCATAGGACTCACCTAGTCGGATTCTTCCACTAGTTCAATAATTTCTGCTATGAGCATTTTGTCTAATTCGTTGTGGACCTTTTCTTTGTACTTTGGGTTCAAGTGATATGGCCGCTACTTAACTAGCTTCACGTCAGGTTTCGGGGTGATCTTCATCATCCCTAAATCGCCCACAATACCTTTTAAGTCCATAATTTTTGTTGGGAACAAGTCTTGGTATTCGCGGAGTAACTTAGCAATTTTATCGACCATGGCTTCGTCCCAATAGTCCCCAAGCATTGTGTACTTCGGCTCTGCCTCCATTCCAATGTTGACCTGCTTTGTCTTTAGCGGCACGGTGATGTTGGGGTCTTCAAGTGATGGTCCGTGAATCTCACGAGAGCCTTCTATTTCTAAAATGTTAATGTTTTGTGGGTCCTCATCATCCTATTAGACATTTACGTTATAACACTCCAGTGCGCCACTTAACTGTGTCACCCAGGCTGGCTGAAGTAATCCCATTGGCTCCTATGGTATTTTGAAGGTAGCAAATTTTACTTCTTGTAGCACATTGTCAACAGTATTTGACCAACGATCTTCAAATGTGAATGTTAGCAAAATCTCTCGTGCAAGACATCCCATTCACCCGCGCCATGGTTTAGTTCCATCTCAGTATACCGATTCCTGGGTATAATGTCCAGGGTATGGTATAATGAATGCACCCATTCAGGCTGTGGCTCTTCCCCATAGACCTTGGTCCATTTCGGGAGGTGCATGCATGGATCATTTCATCCATTATATTTGTCTACTAGTCGTAATTTTGGTTTTCCAAAACACAGGCGCATCATTGTTCTGCATCCGCGCTAGTCCTCGAAATTTCCTTGATGTGTACCCCACCATTGTGCGGGTGTTGTGCGTAGTGCCCAGTTTAGCGCATTGAACCGTTTTTGTTCTGGTACTGCATTTTCGAATTTTCTTATAAATTCATCCACTGCTGACAATCCATCATATGTCGGCAGCTCCCTTGCCTCTATTGTCACACAACGCAATGACCTGATCATCATGTTGCAGTTCAACATTTTTACTTTGTGCAGTCGATTCTGCCATCGCTCTATCTCTTTGTTTGAATCGGAAGTGCAGGAGCTTTCATGCTCCCATGAAATCCTTCCATCTATAGTTGGATTCACCCAATCCTCTCCTTGCGTAGTTATTTTGTAAATACAATTGATATTGTCATCACTATCGTCGTCGCGCATCGGTTCAGAGTATCGCGCTCCTTCAGCTGGGTCTAGCGCTACTACCATGCGTAGTGACTTTTTCTCAAAGATCATTTTGTGCTTCTTTAGATTTATGACTCCATTGATATTAGTAGCCCAATCTATTCCTAGTAGCCCGGGATAGGGATTGCTTTCATTGATAATCTCTATCACTTCAAAATCCGCCTACACGCTCGCGCCTTCAATATCGACTGTTATCCCTTGCAATATTCCCATGGGCAAAATATTCTGTTGGTTTTCCATTCATAACTAAATAGGGGACCACTGTAACATGGGTCTACCCATGTGTTCCCATGTTTGCTTTGGTAATACATTCGCATCCGAGCCCAGATCTAGGATTACCTAATCCATTTCATACTCACTAATCTACATATTCAACCTCATTTCCCTTCCAGTGTGCAATGCATGCTTTCCAAGTTTCTGGACCACACGCAGTTCTCCTGACCCCATGCACCTAGTGATGAGTTCCTATAGCTCTTTGACTGCCTTGTTGTCATGTAGCAGTTTCATGCATGTCTCCATAAAGGTAGTGAGCATTGAAGGATCCATCCCTGGTTCTAGTTGATCCTTACTACCTGAAGTGGAGGCCTCTGTGAAGCTCTTATTAGCTTCCATTACTGTCGCCTTCACACATTCTAAGTCAAACTTGGGTTCCTTTGCAGGAGCCTTGTGAACCCACGCACTTTCTTCTGGCTACTTCCCTTTATCACCTCCCGTGGCCATACCACTCCTGAGCATCATATTTACATTTGGGTCTTCTTCATGCCATTCAGACCTCATCATTTATAAATTCTAGGTCGAAGGGGGCTGGAGTACCCCCTTTCGCACATCTTCGCTATCAGCAAAGGGAAATCTTCTGCCTCATGATCAAATTGATTACAATACCAACATGATATCCTAGTCAAGTTCGTATAATTGTGGGCATAACGCCCTAGCCCTCCACAATTGTAACAAATTATTTGTTTGCAACCTCTTCCTGGTCCCATTCCACCTCGACCCCGACCACGCCCATGAATCCCAATGTGTGCCAACCCTGCATTTGGGTTGAGGGTTCACATTTCATTCTACACCCTGTAGGCACGAGTTCGATCCATCATTAGCTAATAGCTTTGGCAGGTTCATTTGTCATGGCCTACTAACCTGCAAAAATTACAAAACAATTGCTAGGATATCTGCGTATACTTCTGCAAAAGATGACAACTATCTGTGGTATGTTTTCCTCCTATCCAGTAGATCACACACCATAATGCAGGCACCACGCTCGGCCCTGCCTGTGCCTCTAGTCTTAATGGCATTGGCCCTCCCCCATTTGTTGGCTTGTATGGGACTGAACCAAGTTCATAGGCGATTTAGCCAAGAAAATCTGGGTACTACTAGCCCTTTCAACAATAGTCCACGGAGAGCGGACTATGGTCTCACCTGAAGTAGTATGGGAGGGTGCTAGAACCAGGTTTCTGCACCGTTGGGATGTTTGATGGGCTTCGGGAGGTCCAAGGTCTGACATGTCAGTACACGCACTTGCAACCCCCTCGTAACCTGCAGTGCGACTTCCTCATAGACCTACTCAGGGCACGACTCGTATAATACCCAAGTCTCTTGCTACTTAACTGATTACTTAACTTGCATGCGTAAGAGTTATGGTCATTATAGCATATTTAGTAATAATATCAGTGTGTGCGATACATATACAAATACAACCATAAAGAAGATAATGCATAGCAAATACACAGAAATAAGAATCAACTTCTCTTTTATTACTCTTAAATATTTCTTACAAATTTGACACTGCCCTGCAAACTCAGCTGCAGGGGTCTGCACACTTAGCTGCGGATTCTACTAGGCCTCTACGCACTCAGCTGCAGAGCCTCTTCCTACCACTACGACCCAATAGACGTATAATCCTAATCTAAGCTCGACCCATTCCTTTGCTACTTACTCCATCATCCATTATCTTTACAACTTAGAGCCTTGCTCTATTTATATGATCCCATGGTCCGCGGACCATGGGTAGGCCGACATAACTTTACATTACATTACATTATTTTAGGGGGGACAACCCTATGACGTAACCTCTACTTCGCACTCTGTGCCTGTAATTCGTGGAGTCTTACAAAACCTTTGACCAATACTTGGGCTTTGAGCCCCAAAACCTGCTGTGGGGGGGATTCCATGCCCAACAACAGGTCTATATTAATAATAGGAAAGGATGGTTACAACCATATGGTGAATCAAGCTTCCCTTAATCTTCCAAATCCTTTCTCTCTCTCTTCTTAACCTCTTGGTAAACCACTATGTCTCATACAAACTTTTGAGAATAAGTTTTAAATCCTTCAACCTTTCGACACCTTTAACAATGCCCCAAGCCCCAATATATAGAATGAGAGGCTAATCGTTGCCAACTCTCTCATGAGTTACCTTTGGAAAAATCTAGGATGTTTCCTTGCTTTATTTCTCTTTCCCCTTCTATTAGAATCCATTAGAAATAACAATATCCACAATTATGTCGAATATGGATGTTTCCTTCTCTTTTGGGTTGAAATATGAGTAAAAATTTGGATGTTATTCAGTTAACCCACTTCTTTGACCTCTGAAACATCACAAAAGTTGACTAATGCTTCCCCTAAGGCAACACAGAGAGTTACCCTAGGGACTAACGCCCATGGTTCATGCATGGGGAGCATTATAACTCATCTTGCTATTTCCTTGGGAGGGTTACCCTAGAAAATAGGACTGTGAACTTGGTCAAGCCTTTAGTCAAACTATCTTTCTCCTCTGTGCTGATGAGGAGGTCATTTTACTGTATAATAGATGCCCCCTAAAGTGTGAGATCAGAGATAGAGATGATGACTGAAATACTTTAGAATTGTTGTTTTGGAAAGAAAAAAGAGGATCAGAGCTTCTGGACTACAAGAAACCCGATACAACCACATATGTTAAAATCTAAAATCATTTCTTGAGTCGAGCATTACCACGCTCAATAGCTATGTCAGAGTGATTTCTCAAAAAAGTGGTATGGCGATTGTGTCCATCGATAAGCACAATGTGGAACTATGTCATAATAGGATCATCCTGATGATTTGTCTCCGAAAAACAATATATGCAGCTTGGGAGAGGAAACACGGCTGAGTAATGCAAGCCTCTAACCAAGGTCTTGATCATCGCTTCATCTCAACAGTATATTTCGACACATGTTAATAAAGGCATTGAGGTCGAACATGTATGAAATCAACTGATTACCAATCAATAATGAAAATTGTTAACAGATGTGAGGATGACCACTAATAATGATGATGGTATCCAAGATGCACAGTACAATATAGCGAGAGTGAATAATGATGTTTTTGTTGAACACTCGTAGAATAATTCAACTGAGAGCCAATAATGAAAACCCCCAATTAAACACAAGGTAACCTACCACTAATGACTGCAAGTTCCAAGGCATTAATATGTCTCTAGATCTACTTCCTAGATAGAGTTTTGAAGTCGATAGGAAGAGATCTATTGAAAGTAGGAAATAATGTGTCCTACATTGGTCGACACGAAATGGGACAAGAATTATTTTTTTTTAAGATAAATTTTGAGCAATGGGTCAAATTGACGGAGGGCATGATGGAAGTATATGAGTGACGGTTGATATAGGAAATAGAGGATAAAGGAATCCCTTGAACAATAGAAGGAACGACACAAGGTTTAACCATGTAGATTTAGATTCATGAACACCAAAGAGTGTTAGGATACAGGGATTCAAGAACATCAGAGTATATAGGCTAAATGCATAGGATGGTAAGGCACATCTTAGAGGTTGTCAAAAAGGGAGGTTTTGTTGAGGGAGTACCATGTTCAAGGGAATCACCACTGCCAAAAAATATTTCCAACTATAGACATAGAGAAATTGTGTTGTCCAATTTTTCCCCATCTGATTAAGTTTAATGAGTCCAAACACATAAACTCAATGGTCTTTTCATATTTAGGTAGTCTGAAAATATCGTACAGAGAAACTCCAAGGGGGTCCCTTTGTCATAGTTGATAACCCAATGCAACAAAGGTTTAATAGTATACCCAACATAGTTCATTTTCCATAAGTTATTATATTGAGTCTAGATAAAGTGATAAACCTATGCTCAATAGACGTTTTCCTCATTTTGTTACGAGTACGAGGGGAGAAAGTAAACTCAATATTCTTCATGAAATTTTAATGAGTCATGTGAAGACAAACTCAATAGATCTTCATCAAATTTTAACGAGTAAAATGAAGAGAACTCAATATATCTTTTTTCATTTTAATGAGCAAGGAAAAAGAGATAAAATAAATACTCATTCCTTCTTCATAGATTTAATGAGCTCGAAGAAGTGAAAAACTCGGGGATTTTTCAATTTAAGAGAGAGAAAAGGCCCCAAAAAATAAAGCACTCATACTGTCATTGTAGGAGTTTTACAAGCCCAGTGATGATAATTTGGGGATTTTTTAGTTCAAGAGTGAGAAAACATCCCATAAAAGAAAGCACTCATATTGATTCAAACATGGTCGCTTATGCAATTCAACACTAAAAATTCTTCATCAGAGCATAAGTAATATTGCCAGCATATCAAAATGGCATATAATAAATGACATAGGAATGAAAAAAATTCAATTTCAATGACTAAATAAGGTTATTCATACCTCCATAGTGACTATAAGAAGGTTTGGAAGCCTTCATTTTCATCATTTGAGTTTTGTGAGAGTGTTCTGGAGTGAAAAAGGAGGAGATATTCCCCGATTGATTTCAAGCAATCTAAGCGATGAAATTTACTTTATTATAGGTTTATCATGAAGAGGTGCATGAGTAAAATTGACCAATATCAAAGTAGATCCACGAACCATCCTTGAGTTGGTCCAGACTCACTACAAGTCAGGTAGTGGATTAGTTAGTAACAAGGTCCCCATTGAGCGGATCAGGACTAGGCCTATGAGGGCCGTTCTTTGGATGATCGTGCACTTGGTAGGGTCCAAGAGCATGCATGTAGCTACAATATCTCAACCGTTACTAGCCATTGACTTTTTGCACCCTCAGATATTCAACTGGTGTGAGGGATTTCTTCGCTAGGTGAAGGCAGAATTGACAACTTGTAAGACTCATACCCAAAGGGAATTTGGGTATGGTACTCTTATTGTATCCTTCTTTCTTGAGAGACTGCCTATGCTGAGGCCACGAATGAGTTTGGGTCAGGTTGATCCCAAGGTGCAAAGGCAGGGGTGATGAGCTTCCCTAGTTCCTTCGATTAGAGGGGGACCAATTCAACACTTCTTCCAAGATGAATTCTTCGAGTAGCTTAGCGGCCAAATTCTCATGATCGATGATTTTGCCTATGTAGGCATGGATTTCATGGGAGATCTAGAGTTGATGATGCCACATGGCACTCAATGGGGGCACAAGGTAAGAAGGTTTTATTAGAGTACAAAACATATTTTTTTATTTTTTGAAAGTTATGTAATGTTTTTTATTTTATGGATGAACAAGTATTGGCATGAAGCATTTTCTTGACACATATGTGATACTAGTGCAAATTGCAGGTATGCCCTGCCAAGTGAGGCAGGGCGACCTGCTACCTGGGGCTGGAGCGAGTGTGACAACCATCAAAGAGGGAGATGACACACAGAGTCTCTGTGAGGTTCTTAGGAACCTCAAAGGTCTAAGCATGGGTGTGTCACCTCTTCCCATGAGGGAGATCCCTGCTCATATGAAGTGACACATAATGGGTGTGCTTGAGCAATTTTTGGTTTCTCTTAGGAGGTTAGCTAGAGTTGTTCTGAGTTTTCATGAGAAATAGGCTCTTAGTAGTACCATGGTATAGCTAGCAAGTGTCATAGCGAGGCTTAGTAAATCCATTTGGTACTTAAAACACCCAAGTTTTGGGAATTTTTGATGTAAAAGACTCGATTATATATCTATATATCTATATCTATATCTATATCTATATATATATATAGATATATAGATATATATATATATATATAGATATATATATTGGCGCTTTTGATGTAAATGTTTTGATGTAAATGTTTTTTGTAAATTTTTAACTATTTAAAAAATTACTTTCATGCATGTATCTATAATAAATAAGACAGATGTCAATCTAATACATACTTCGCTAATGATTTAGCGATTGTATTAAATTATCGAGGAATGTGTTCATATGCAATAAACTCAAATTGACATTCCAAGAGTCGTACCCTTAAATAATGATGTAACAAGATTGGATTGCAGATGTGATAACGATTTGTCAATTGCATAACGACTAGCTGAGAGTATAACTTGACCACCAGATTGGAGATGTCCCAAGATGACTCTTTAGTGAGAAGTGTAAATACAAACATATACTTAGCAATATTGTTGGTGGTACTACCAAGAAAAACTCCCCTAGAACACAGTAGTTTTGACATAGATGTGTAAATGGCCCAAGCAGTTGATGCAATGTGTCGTATGTGACGACTAGGACCATCTACGTATCCTATGCTGGTAAGGGTGATGAAGACATCTAAACAATAAGAGATATGCATCATAAAAATTCTCATAAACTGCCAAAAAAATCCAGTCACAACAAAAGTAGCAAAACTTATAAATACATAAAATTATAAAGCACTTGCCTAGTGCAATACAAGGCATAATATTTTTTAGATAGAGCCCATTTCGGGGCTTCCCAAGTGGGATTCCTTCATAGTGATGAAGTTCATGGGCACCTTTTGAGAGGGCCTTGGTGATGACATATGGATCGATCCACAATGGTTGAAGCGTTCTTGCCCCCAAGACGTCATGTTTTTATCATAGAGTAGAAGAAGATCACCCTCTTGGTAAGAACGAGGCTTGACATTTTTGTCATATTGGGCTTTGACTCAACGCTTATCGGCTTCAAGGGCTAGTGTGGCATCTCGACGAGTCTCGTCTAACTAATTGAGGCATAATAAGTTCTCTTCTTCAGCAGTGGTGTCGAGAAAGATTTCAACAATGAGTTTCAGTGAAGGAATCTGGCACTCAATAAGTAGTATTGCTTCTAGGCCATAAGCAAGTTGGAATGGTGTAAAGTCAGTAGCAGTCTTCACTAAAGTTCGGTATGCCCACAATGAAGGATATAACATGAGGTGCCAGTGGGTTTATGATTTCCTTCTAACTGGCAGATCATGGTTTTTAGGACGTCGTTAATGACTTCCACTTGGCCATTAGCTTGGGATTAGTGGGAGGAAGAATGTTCTTGCCTAAAACTGAGCAACAATGTTAAGTCAGACATCATGTGATTCTAAAAGTGAGAACCATGGTCTATAACGATAATTGGGGCACACCAAAACAATAGATCACCTGATTGAACAGGAATAATGTCGTGGTTTCTCCATCGGCCCAGAAAGTGGGAATGGCTTCGACACATTTTGTAAAGTAGTCCACAATGACAATAATGTAGTTGTGTCCATCAAAGGAAGTGGGGTTTCATGTGACGAAGTTGATGCCCCATTTGGAAAAGGGGCCGATGGAGATAACTAGGTGTAGGGGGGTCGGGGGTGAACACATTTTCTTTGTAAATATTTGATAAAGGTGACACTGTTGGATTGCCTTGATACAATATTTAAACAAGTTTTGGAAATAGTATCCTATGCGTAGAATTTTCTTGGCAGTAGCCATGCTAGAAAGATGACCGCCACATGCCCCATCATGGAAGTCATTTAAAACGTGGTTCGCCTCTTCATGATTGAGGCAACTTTGAAGAACTGTATCAGCACCGTGATGATATAAAGTATCGTTTAGCACCAAATAGTGCCGAGCTTGGTGGGGGATGCGACGATGGTCACCTAATGATAGTTCCAAGCGGAATGATTGCGCTTGGAGGTAGACAAGAATGTCACCATAACAAGGGTCAGCTGAGTTGATCAGATAAATATATTTATCCGAAAGAGGATCATGGACTATCTCACGTAGATCGACTATGGGAATATCCAACAATAGTTGTGTGAAGACTAAGGAGTTTTTCACCTTGGCAGTGGAGAAAAACAAATCAAATTCTTGGAGGATAACAATCCATTTGGAATATTTTCCTCCGATGGTTTGACAAGACAAAATGTGTCTCACGGGATTTTCCAAAGCAATGGCATTAGTCTGTCCCAGCATTATATAATTTCAGAAGCGATTGACACAAAGACGACTACTAAGGACATATTTTCCACATGTGAATACCAGAGTTCGGGCCCATCCAGGCCTTTCGGGAGATAATAGATCACATGCTCACTCATATCATCATGGGTTTGAACCAAAACCATACCAATAGATGATGGCAAGGCTGCTAGCTATAGAAGAAAGTCGCATGAATAATTGGGAGCACTAAGCAGTGGGGCTGATATAAGTGCCTCTTTCAAGGCATCAAATGATCATTGGGCTTGATCATCCCATAAGTATGGTAATCCCTTATTTAGTAGGTTCATAAAGCCTTTCATCAGCTTGGCATAGTTCACGATGAATCATTGTAAAAAGTTTATTTTCCCTTGCAAACGTTGGAGTTGTAAAAAGGATTGCGGTGCGGGAAATTGAGAAATTTCCTTTACCTTATCCGAATCAACCCTAATCCTGTGTTTGGAGACAATGAAGCCAAGTAGATGTCTAGAATCAACAAAGAAAATGAATTTGTGTGGATTCATACATATAGAACCTGCACCTAAGAAAAATTGCTCGAAGATGAACTAGGTGTTGGGCTCGCTTCTTGGAATGGACTGGAAAGTCATCCAAGTAAGCTTGAACAATGTGTATGATATCATGGAATGCGTATTACATGGCCCGTTTAAGGTTTCTGTAGCATTATTTAGATTGAATGGGAGTTCTCTATATGAAATTATTTCCCAAGGGAAAATGAAGGCGGTTTTGTGCAGGTCCACGAGTTTTATGGCGATCTAGTTATAACCTGAGAAACCATCCATAAAGGAGAAGGATTCACAACCAGCACAATCATCTATTATCTGGTCGATGAACGGTGTCAAATAATTATATTTTGGACACACAATTTTCAAATCCTGGTAGTCGACATAGGCCCGAATGGTGCCCTATTTTTTATCTACAAGAACCAGATTGGAAACCCATTATGTTAGGGTAGCTGGGTAAATGAAACCAACACGTAATAATTTTTCCACGTCAATCTTGATGGTTGTAGTTTTGCGGGGGTGGATTGGTCGAAGTCTTTGGTGGATAGGATTAGTATTTTCATAAACCTTGATCTCATGCTCGAAAATACATGGATCTATGCCGGGCATTTCCTCATAAGACCAAGCGAATATATCATGAAATTCCTTAAAAAGGAAGGTGAAGCTTGCAATTTCCTCATGATTGCAATCAACTCCAATATTTATGTTTTCCATGATGCCTATCTTGAGTGAGATATCAATGAGCATTGTCTTTGAAATATTTCCCATGTTCCCTTCTGAATCCAAAGTTTGGGTGGTTGTATAACTTGAGGGAACAATCTCAGGTTGTTCAAAGGACATGATTTCTATAGGGGTCACGCCCAAATTAGATAACGAAATGTAATGGTGAGAGTTTTCCCAAGGTCTCTCCTCTAAAAACATGATCTCTTGAATAACTTCATCCGATGGTAGGACTTGATTGAGGAGATCGCTAGAGGGAGCAGTTGTGGGAGAGGAGGTGGTACCATTGGCCGTGACCAAAGTGACAGGAGAATTAGATGCATATTTAATGGCTTGATAGGCCAATTTGAATGGTGAGAACAACATTTATTCTCCATAAGAGTTAATGTCTGAAGGGGATGGGAGGATCCAAGGATCAGTTAGGTCATGATGAATAGTGGAGACCATAGAAACCATCTGTGGAATCGTGGGCGATGGGAGAGGAAATCAACCCATCAGGGAAGAACCCTTCAAAAGACTGGTATTGATACTAGCATAAGAGTCAGGTATGCCACCCACTAAAGGAATAATGTCGCTAGGCAGCGGGGAGTAATATAGGGTGCAGAAGGACAATTGGTCCACCGTGACTATTATTCCATCCAATGGAAATAGGATGATGCGAAAAATAGTAGACACGATGGCAGTCATGGCATAAGTCCAACTGTGGCGCAAAAGAAAATTATAGTTGAGTTTTTTATTTATGACTTCAATGTCCACCATTACTATTTTCCCACTCAAAGTGATGGGGTAGTCGGAAAGATAACCTTTTGGGATGAATGTATGGCCATCGAAAGCTTTAAGGGAATTCAACAGTGGAGAGAAGGTTGGAGAACCCAAGGCGAGCCAATATGAAGTAGACATGACACAAGTTGAAGTGCCTTCATCAATGATAGTTCTATGTACCCCTCGTCCTTTTGAAAAATTTGAACCTGAAATGGAAGCTGGTGGGAAAGGGGAGGTTTACATTTCTCCATGTCAAATATTGCTAGCATGGAATCCTAACAGTCAACCGCACCAATATCTGAACGAAAATCTTTCCTTTGTGTTGGATAAGTTTGCAATATTTCAAGTGTAGACATAGTTGATGGTGCTTGTGCCAAATCTTCTACAATACTTTAGGTCTAGGTAGCACGTGCAGATGTATTATGTGTTGTGTGATGAAGTGCCCCTTTTGGGGGTTGAATTACAATTTTAGCAACTGACCTTTCAATATGAAGATCATTCGATGATGATGGGTTTGAACTTAAGGTAGCATTGTGAGTGACAGCAACCGGAGCTCCATTAGTTTTGGCTCACATTTGAATATCAACCATTTCAAAGGTGTAAATGGTCGACAATCCTTCACTCGCTGATGGATGATGTGAACCACCATTTCCCCTTTGCGGGGGTTGAGGTGGGTTCGCAATAAGATGTTGCTACTACTGAGCAAGGAATGGGTTGTGTAAGAACGTGGGGGGTATGGCGAGTGTCCTTTTGAGCAAGATGATATGTGCATTCTTGGAGGTGCGAACATTGTTGGGCCTAATGATTATCCTTAAAATACATCCACTTTCACTCCATTCAACATCCACTTTCTCTCCATTCACACATTTTCTCACCTCTATTCCACCACCATGTCATCACATTAGCTTCACTTTCATCATTAAATGGGTTACCATTGTGTTTTCAAAAAAATTATTATTCCTAGTATTTTTAAGAAAATTTGTGGTTAACCTTAGAAAATAATATCCATATACTTATACCTAACAATTAGAATGGGTTTGTTGACATGTGTAGGTACAAAGGAAGATTCTAAGGCACCCTTATGTGGCACTTTATGTTCAAATTAGAATTTGAGGAGATCATGGACCTCATGGATAAGATAATGGACCTCATGGAGAAGATCATGGAGAAGATCATGGAGGATAGGGTTATGTGTCACCATTGGTTGAGAGATATGTGGATTTGAATAGGAAATAGTGGATCCACATTTATGAGTTTGTTATCATAACTTATGTATAAATAGGAGTGTTATCTCATTCATTTATAATGTTAATTTTTAGAATTTAGAAACTTAGTCCTTCATTTGTAATTTTAGATTTTATAATCATTGTAATGTAGAGTTTAGGACCTTTTGGAATGTAGAACTTGGAGCTTGTAATTGCAATTTTCAATTGAGGATAAATAAAGTGGATTGGATTTTCTTCTACATTTGACTTCTTTCTAGGTGTGCTTGTGGAGCTATGGAGGGCCCCCATTGCCTCACTTGCATGCTCGTTTTACTTTGGTAAAGTTTCATTTTATGTTTGTTGTGAATTTCATTAGATTAAATTATTGGTTCATATGTTTGAAATATTAACAAATGACCTTTCGTAAGAAAGTATTAATGTTTCTTTCAAGGAATCTGATTTGTTATTTAATGTTTGATTTCATTAGTTTAAGTTTTTGATTCATTTGCTTGAGATATAAATGAATAGTCTCTTGTAAGAGAGCTTTAATATTTCATGCAATCAATCAGAATTAAATTTCAGTGCTTTAAATTCATTACTTTAAATAGTTCGTTGATTAAGATGATTAGAAATATTAATGAACAGTCTCCTGTAAGGGAGATTTAATATTTCTTATAATTGTCACAATGTCTTTAGATTTCATTTTGATTAAATGACTAAATAGGTGTTGGAAATCCCAATGAAAGACATCTTGTAAGGTAGCTTTGGCATTTCTTCACCTAACTTAGTTTAGTTTGTCTCTAAGTCCATATATATTAGATGATCCTCGAAGTTTACTTACCCAGATTGATAGTAAATGAAACTCTAATTTGCATCTGCATTTTAGACCCAACATTTTAGCACCGTTGCCGAGGAGGATGATTTAGAGATAGACTTAGGAAGTCATTTTTATTGCAATTTATTTTTATGGACTAACTTGTGAAACCTAGTTATAGCAGGATATTCATAAAGGTGTTCAAGTTGAGCTTTTTGATTTTTCATACTTAGTTTGATTTTAAATTCATTTTTTTAATCAAACCCCCCCATTTCTTACTAATTCATCTACGAATGAGAAATTTGAATATGTTAAACAGGTACTTCATGGAGAGCAAGGACAACACTAAAGATTGGTTTCAAAAGAACCTTGTGCCAACTCCAATAATAAGATAGGTTACTCACATGTTTGCAAAGCATAAGGTAAAAAATTTAAATCTTAATGTGAGCATTTCTGAATTCTTAGTCCGTAGGTGGCTTCACTGGAAGCATTCTTTTACATAGGAAATAAAAAAATCTTTCAAGCAAGTTAAGTTAGAATAGATTAGAAAAATAAAATGAGATCTCGCTAGAGTTTTTAGTCTTGTTTTTTCTTAAAAAAAATCATCCACATTTCTCATGAATAAAATTTGGTAAGAGCCACTTCATCCATGCTAATCTCTAAAAAAAAATAAAAAATAAAAAATAAAAAAATAAAATAAAAGTAAAAATCAATAGAGTAGTATGCTCTCTTCCTACGCTTCGAGCGATTAGGAAGATCAAAAAATCTACTGATTTATTTTCGAAAGTAATATAAAAATATCTTGCTCGGAAATTGCACAAATCATTAAAACTACAACATTATAAGAAATTGAAATCATTTAAAAAAAAAAATCGTTTATTTTTTTATTTCAAATTTAAAAATGAAATCTATAGTTAAGTGATTTAATAAAAAAACCATATTTCCTCTTAGGCTAGGTCTTGTATGCACTGGGAACATTTCTTCAAGCAAGCTAACTCTACATATAAACAATTCAAACAGGAAGTTGAAACTTATCTACATTTACTTTGTTCTCGGATTCTGAATTTTTGGAACTCATCATTTCTGTAATAATGAGATCCTTCTTTACATTTGATCTTAATTGTGAACAAAGTGTGCCATGTTGGGTTGCACAGCTGGGTCTCTTGGATCCCTTCCCCTTCATCCAATTATCAATCCTGCTTGATTTCCCGTTTCGTTGATCAACCTCAATATCAGCATCATTCTCACTTTCTTATCAATCTTGTGTCTCATTTTGCTGTGACTCTTCCTTATGGGCATCATTGCTATCTCGATGGTTTTCAAAGTGGCATTTCATGTGACCAAACCAGCCTTTCGAAGAACTAAATTCCTTCCCATGCACATTACAATTTATAGAAGAATCGATGGGTTTGGAATTGAGTTGTGACCTAACTAATTTGCTTTTGTTACAACATTTCCAGAAGATGCAATAGTTTTGACACGTCATTTTGAAACATGCTTTGTTATCAAACCAAAACAAATCTAGAAAAATGAATACATGGGGTTTTTTGGAATGGAATGAGTTACATAACCCAAAAATATTTCCTTGGATTCTTAACGGTTTGAGAGGAAATCGCGGTTCTTCAGGACCCTTTCATTCATGCTTGAGTAAACGTTTGGTGTGAATGTGCTTGAGTAAACTGTGAAACTGTTTCCAGCTAGTGAAGTATTATTGAGTTCCTACGCTCAGTAAGAACTCCAATATCACGTCGGATTCACCAGGAATGCTAGCATGCAACCCAGAGATTCATCTGCGTGTGAAGCCAAGATTTTGTGAGTTAGAAACAGCCAACTTGTGAGAGTTGCTTTGGAGCTTCAAAATTGGAGTTGTATTGGGAAGTTCATTAAACAAACGATGGGCTCTTCAATATTATATTTCTCTTGATTCAAAGATGAATTTTAATGATGATGGATCACGAGAGTGATCCTTTTAGCCAAATCCATATTCCTATGTAATCTGAACAATCTCCAGCTCTAGAACGACCATCGATGTAAAAAAAATTATGGAAGTTTCAACTGCCCACAATTTTTTAGGCATCCCCTCAACTTAATCAGAGAAAAATCCTCATTTTCACTGAAAGATCGGACTCTCGGATATCCTGTGATCTCCTGCTGATTTCAAGCGATCTCCAGAATCTCGATTGCCTAGTCCAGCTCTATGGCGAAGGATTTATTGGGATTGTTGGGTGATGAGAGTGAGTCTAGCATTGGAGCATCATACATTCTCTCGGTTTTCTATGTTGGTTTATGATATGTTTCTTTTAATTAGTTAGGATATTTGGATTGACTTTCCTGGAAAATCCGCTTGTCAATTCTTTCAGTCTTTTAGTTTTTTTAAAACCTCTACGGAGATGGATTGAAGAAAGGTAGGCATGCTTGTTTCTTTTTGCAGAGTCGCTGCAAAACCATATGAAAATGTATTTAGGCCCGATAAAGAAACAAAACCCAATCTCACTATGCATCCAAGTTTGTGGTTGCTCTCAAATTAAAACAATTTCCAAGTCTTCTTAATGGATGAAATCATACCATATGTACCATACTTGCAGTTTGAGTAGACACCCCCAATTAACAATATGGTTGAGTGGCTGGAAGCACTGGAAGTCCTTCTGCTGTGACATCCAACAATACTAAAGCGAGGTGCCAAGTTCTGCGAATGGATGGCACAATCACCCTTGCAAGAAAGGTCGTTTCCAAAGAAATATTTGAATTTATGCAAGAATTATGTAAGGTTGGAATAGTGGGAGTTGTAGGTGGCTCAGATCTTGTAAAACTAACTAAGCAGCTTGGAAAAATTGCTATCTCCAACTATGATTATGTATTTTCAGTGAATATCTCACAAAGGTAGCAAAATGATTGGTAATCAGAGCTTTACAGCATTCCTCAGAGATGAAAAGCTGAAGGAGCTCATCAATTTTACACTTCATCTGGCATACTGTTTTGACGAATACATATGCGACATTACAGTCAATTCAAAATAAGTATTATTAGTATTATGATGATGATGGAGGTGGTGTTTGATCAATCCGCAGAAGGCACAACGTGCATGGATTGTGGGTTGATGTTGGAAGCTCATTCTGAACGAGTCATCGGAGTGGAGGACTTTCTCTGGAGAGAAGTCGGGTGTGGATCCAAATAGAGTTGGAGAGGCAAGAAATCCTTTATTGGGGAACCAAGTCGCCCTTATAATGCTCATTGCCAAAGGCAATGCATCCAACACTGACATGTCTCTTCTCAGCCAGCAAGCCAACGGTGGAAATGATGACGAGATTCTTGGTCCGAAATGAAGGAGCATGGGTTGATTCTCAGGTTGCTAGTGCCAAAAGAGGCATTTTTTTAATTCATAAAAATCGATGGATAGTGCTCACTACACTTTGTTTTCACAAAAGTTAAATCGATTTTATTATGTTTTTATTTATTTCTAGTTTTTTTTAATAACCATACAAAATAAATTTTAGTTTCAAATTTTAGTGTTTTATAATAATAAAAAACAATAAAATATAAAAATAAATCAAAAAATAAAACAATACAAAACGATATTTGTGACTTTTATAACGATACCATACAAATTTAGTTAAAAAAAAAAAAAATCAAAATAATTTTAAAAAAAGTCAAAACAATTAAAAAAAATCAAAATAATTAAAAACAAATAAAAAAATCAAAACAATTAAAAAAAATTAATTAAAAACTAAAAACAAAACAAATTAAAAATTAAAAACAAAACAAATAGAAAAAAACAATCAAAACAAGAAAAAATTCAAAGAATAAAAAACAATTAAAAAACATTTGGAGGATTATGCTTAGAGTTGGCATTGAAATTTATGCTTTTATTCTTGTTGTGACAGACTACTATGCAGGACACAACAAATCTATAATGACAAGCACTTTGTCATACACATCCCATGAGACATCAAACACAAACAACGAGATTATTTAATTTTCATGGTTATTTCTTAAAAATGGATTGTTATCAATATTATGAATTGGACTGAACATTATGCTTTTGACTCTCCTTAATCTGTTTCATTTGGCATTAATTTTTGCGTAAGAATCAACAACGAATTGGCCATTTCTTCTTGAATACATTTATGTTTGTTATGCCAAGGTTTTTTTTGTAGATTTCGGATGATCAACTAATCATTAAGGAAACTAATTGTGCACACAAATGGTCTTCAAAACACTAATTTCGTGAGAAATTCTAAAGAACAAGTCCATGAACATAAACGAAATTCCCAGAAAATTACAAGTTCTTGCAACTTCCTGTAATAGCTTAATTGTTTGACATGTTGCATGACAGATTAGCAAATTCGAAGAGCTGGGGTTTATTCCTAAATGTACAAGGATGGTGAAATACATATCCACACTTGAATTCGACATCTATAGGTGGTTGGTCAACACTGGTCAAACTCATCTATTTTAGCAGAAAGTCCAGAATTAAGGAACATATTTGCTATTTTTGAGATTTTGCATGCCACAATTCACTTTTTCCCAGCAAGAGCCATTATCCATTCCCCACAATCCACATACATTTCATTACATTTTCATCAATATTAACCCACCAATAAAAGCAACGAAGCTCATTTACAAGCTTTTTATTCCACTTTACATATTCATTGTCAATTTCCTCTTTCCTACCCTTGCAAATAACACCTTGCTTCCATACACCATTGAGTCCATAGTCCTTGAGTCTAAATATTTTTTTTTTAAATACCTTGAAGCTTGCATGCCTTAAGGGTAAGCTCTCATGCCGAATGTCCCTTGTTCCTCGAATCTTCTAAGTATTCGACAAAAACAAATTCATTCATACTTAGAAAGATGTGTTTGGGGCATCTTGACTCTCATCCACATGAAAGATGGGAGCTCTCGTGTTGACTAGTGGCATCCATTAATGGCCACTAAGTTAACAAATTCTTGTTATGTTCGACACCAAAACATTTATTCACATGACAAATATTGTGCCAAAGAGCGTTGAAGACTTGAAGACCAATCATTTTGTAGCAGAGGAAGCAGAATTACATTTATTACTTTTCAGTTTTTGATGTAAATGACTAGAGGACAAGTCAATAAATAAGGCTAGGGGAAAACTATAAATTCTAAATTTTGTATACCTTCCAAGACTTATACATTTCCAGCCTCATTCAGCAGGAGATTCCGAACATTCAACAGAAGATCTAGCAGCAGATGCAACAAAAATAAAAGATTCACTTTTTCAACTTCATCCACCATTTTCAAAAGCAAGTAAAGAAGACTATGATCAAAATTTTGCAACCACACATGCACAACTCTCATCCATTTTTTAAGGTATGATATTTTCTAACTTTTAACCATTTAATTCCTTGAAAGCTAGAATGATAATTTTTGGGAAAAAAAACTTCCTTTCCTCATTTCATAAAATTTCCAAAACCATCAGTTTGGGGCGGGGGATACATTTACATTCATTCTTTGTCACATTCATATATCACATTCTAAAACCCACATACCGTCAAAATATATTCACTATTACATGAGCATATAAATGGCTTTGTAAAAAGTACTTAAAAGTTAATTGGATGACAACACAATCATGGTTTTTACACAAGAACCAATCATGATGCATTCCAACAAAAATACTTCGCAATAAAAATCAAATTATCATTATGAAAAGTTCATACATTAAAATTGAATGCAACAAACAAAATATTGTTGAAACAAAAGAACCAACCAAGTTGCAATTCATCAAAAACACTTTGAAAAAGTTAAGTAAATGATATCATGCAAAGTTTAAGCCAAAACTCAAGTATCAAAAGTAATGTAATATATTGCATGAGGACATGCAATACCTTCAGTTTGGGGTATGTTGGGCCTAAGAATTATCCTTAAAATACATCCACTTTCACTCCATTCAACATCCACTTTCTCTCCATTCACACATTTTCACACCTCTATTCCACCACCATGTCATCAAATTACCTTCACTTTCATCATTAAATGGGTTACCATTATGTTTTCCAAAACATTATTAATTCTTAGTATTTTTAAGAGAATTTGTGGTTAAAATTTAGAAAATACTATCCATATACTTATACCTAACAAGCAGAATGAGTTTGTTGACATGTGTAGGTACAAAGGAAGCTTCTAAGGCACCCTTATGTGGTACTCTATGTTCAAATTCGAATTTGAGGAGATAATGGACCTCATGGAGAAGATCATGGAGGATGGGTTATGTCACCATTGGTTGAGAGATATGTGGATTTGAAGAGGGAATAGTGGATCCACATTTATGAGTTTGTTATCATAACTTTTGTATAAATAGGAGTGTTATCTCCTTCATTTGTAATCTTAATTTTTAGAATTTAGAAACCTAGTCCTTCATTTGTAATTTTAGATTTTAGAATCATTGTGATGTAGAGTTTAGGACCTTTTGGAATGTAGAACTTGGAGCTTGTAATTGCATTTTGCAATTGAGGATAAATAAAGTGGATTGGATTTTCTTCTACATTTGACATCTTTCTAGGTGTGCTTGTGGAGCTATGGAGGGCCCCCATTGCCTCACTTGCATGCTCATTTTGCTTTGGTAAACTTTCATTTGATGTTTGTTGTGGATATCATTAGATTAAATTATTGATTCATATGTTTGAAATATTAACGAATGACCTTTCGTAAGAAAGTATTAATGTTTCTTTAATGTATCTGATTTTTTATTTAATGTTTCATTAGTTTAAGTTTCTAATTCATATGCTTGAGATATAAATGAATAGTCTCTTGTAAAAGAGCTTTAATATTTCATGCAATCAATCAGAATTAGATTTAAGTGCTTTAATTTCACTAGTTTAAATAGTTTGTTGATTAAGATGATTAGAAATATTAACGAACAATCTCTTGTAAGGGAGCTTTGATATTTCTTATAGTTGTCACAATGTCTTTAGATTTCATTTTGATTAAATGACTAGATAGGTGTTGGAAATCCCAATGAAAGACCTCCTGTAAGGGAGCTTTGGCATTTCTTCACCTAGCTTAGTTTAGTTTGTCTCTAAGTCCATATATATTGGATGATGCTTGGAGTTTACTTACCCGGATTGATAGTAAATGAAACTCTTATTTACATCTGCATTTTCGACCCAACATACATTGATGTGTCATATGGTCTTCCAAATAGATTTTGCAAGGGAACTTGACAACTTTGTACTTTCCACTATCAAGTGGTGCAACAATGTTCTACTTTGGGCTGGATTGCTTGGTTGGTTGTGTTAGTTTCATTCAGTTCACCCTGTCACCAATGATCAAATATGCTCTTACAAGGTGTTGTTAGGGTGTCAAGTCAAATTTTTATCATTTTAGTGAATCTTTAAATAAAAATTTGGTCACTGGCTGTTAATGTCTAGGTCATTTCTACTCCCTTCACTTACTCATGGTATTCATCACTCATCATGGTCATTGTCATCTTTGAGGTATCAGATCTTCATTTAAGTGTCTTGGGTCATGAAATGTTTAAATTCCTAATTTTAGGTCATGGTCTAGGGTTTCACTCCATGTGGCATCATGATACCATATGTCGAAACAAAAATATGTCCATCATGTGATTTAGTGGATAAAGGAAGTTAGAATCTTAGGGAAAGAAAAATAAAGGTAAAGGTAATGTTTTATTTCAAATAAGGCAATGTTGTAGTACACTACCTCGCCTCATCATTTCTCATAGGGACATGTTTGCTTCAAAATATGTTATTGGACAAATGAAGAAGAATTTTACAAAAGTGAAAGTGGTTTTTATCCCTTATGGTCCAAGGAACAAAAACCTCCTTCCGTTTATGCATAGGTAATATGATTTGAAATAAATTCCCAAACTACACTTACTATGGGAGAGTTGTTGCACTTCTAGACAACTTGACTTCAAGACAAATGTTCAAGGGTTTGGAGCAGGTTTTGGCAGTGCTTAAGGACTCCATTATGTATCCGACATCCTAATATTTCCAATGGTACCTTCATATTTTGATTTTTCTTAGTGGAAGGCATCCAAAAGTGCTCTACAAGTTGGCACTGCACTTTTGTCAGAGAAACCCTGAGGTTTTGGAGTGACCTTGGGAAAATCATTTTTTCTCCATGATTGAGTGTCCAAATTACATTATTGAGGAGTCCATCTTATAGAAAACTTCAAGATATTTTCAATGATCTATAAATTTCTCAATTTGGATCAGATTAAGGACTCCAAACGTGGTTTTGAAGATGGCACTGCGCACGCGCTAGAGTATCTAGAAAACACCCAAATCTCTCCCAAATTCAATTTTTGGTTTGTCAACCTGATTTAATTGATTCCTAAGCCAAGAGACAAGTAAGTACACCATTATCGTTTCTTATTTTCTTTTCAAAATAATCTCATGCCAATGATTTTTCAAATTAGGGTTTGTAGTGAAATTTCTCATGAAATGATAGGTTGATGATGGCCATTCTTATTTCTTGGTTTCTAAACAGGTAAAATGTTGCCCTACACCTATATGCATGTTTAATAAACTATTTCAATAACTCAATCAACCTCAAAACATAATTTTATCTCTCCAAAAGTGAAACCCTAGTTCATTCCTAGGGTTTTTTGGGCACTTTCACAACAAACTCTGTTTTTCCTTCTCACAAGCACATCAATCCTCCATTTCATTTCCACTCATTTTCATCAGCTCTCCATAGTTCATTCCCACCTATTTCAAACCTCCTTTTCCATTTTGTCAAAATCCACTTTCACATCACTTCATTTTCCACTCATCCCTCACTTCTTTTTCTCCTCTCCTATTATCTAGGGCTTCAAAAATGAAATGAGATTACTTCACCAAGCCATCACCAAGACACATCAACACATCCTATGGAAGTAGGGTTATCAAAGAAATCAGTTGAAAGAGCCAAAGCACCTAAGCCTGAGGTGACCAGAATGTAAAAGAGAGCAAAGAGGCTTGTGTTTGATTCTCGTGGTGAGAAAGGGGCCAAGCCTTCTTCATTAACAAAATAGGGATCGACAGCTAGATAAAGACATGGTTGAGCATGAATTTGAGCTGCTTGATTTAGAGGCAAAGGATCAGACTTCAAGCATGCAATAGATGATCAGAGATAAAGAGTATCGAATCAAGGATCTCATGGTCAACATGGAAAGAGCTAGATACATCATTTCATTCCTTGAATAGGAGAATAGTAGCAATTGATTATGGAAAAAGAGAAAAACAAATTATTACAGCAGGTTGGCATGGGAAAAGAAATCATAGAGTCAAGTGAGCCTGAAGGAGAAAAAGGGAAAGGTAAGAGGAAAAGGCCAAGAACAAAGGGCCTAAAGAAGGCATTGCAAGAAGAGGAAGAACACATTTTGTTGAATGAATACATAGACCTAGCGGACATAATTGCTCTTGAGGTCAATCAAGACAAGGAGTATTAGCTCAACAAGGTGAATTAACAATTGGAGAAGCTCCTTGAGAAGGCAAATAGAGATAATCAATTTCTTAGGAATATGGTGCACCATTACCAAGCTCAAAACATGACCACCAATGTCAAAGGTCAAGCAGCTTGAAAACAAGCTCAAAGAAGCCAAAAAGGACCAAAAGGATGAGGGAAACTTGGAGATGCTTGCTAAAGCATATGTGAAGGTTTAACATACATAACTTTATAGCTTCTAGCCAATTTAGAGCAAATTTTGTGCACTTTTAGTTTTTGTGAATTTTGGAGCTAAATTCAGAAAATCAGTAGCCCTAGAAACACAATGCCTTGGCACTATGCTTTTTCCTCAGGCATCTATTTCAGGAAAAAATTATATTTCTGGAAAGATGATGCCATCGTCTAAGAACCCATTTTCTCATAGTTTACAGAGGTGGCTCAGTTTTGGAGAAAAGTGCAAAAAAGTGGCAAAAAACTACCATTTTGGACCCTTGTTTGACAAGAGTTGTGCACCTGGAGCAACCTTGGGAGAATGGATGTTTGAAGGCTTTCCCATGGCTCAAATTAAAAAATTAAAACTATTTTAGAAACTATACTTGAAGGGTTAGTTGACCATTCTATCAGAATTTAATTTGGACATCAAGAAGGCACCCGAAAATTAGCTCAAATCCGGCACTACGCTTCTACACTTTTCTGTGTTTTAATTTGTAAATTTCACTGTGTAAAATTTCTAGTTTCTGGTTTGACTTGGTCAAAGTCAAACCTATTTATCTAATGAAACTATTTTCGAGGCTATGTGACGTAGGCATGAAAACATGTACATCATAGGTTGGTTTTGATGTTTATTAGGCCTCATAAAGGAAGCAAACTCCTAAACAAACTCTCCAAGAAGTGTGTGAGTTCCACATTCTCACTTTCACCTGTTGGTTGAGAGAATCTTGGAGTCAGTTCCTACACCAAGGAATTTGACTCCTGAAGGTGGGCAAGTGGCCTAAGAGAGTATACATATATCATTTCTCTTTCAAAGAGAAAGGGTTGGGCTTTTTGTGGAGGAGACTTGCATGTAATCATCTTTTCAGCTAATACAGAGACAGTTGTAGCTATTTTCAAGGAACTCTAGCCCAATGAGTTCATGGTGATTGTTCTTCATTCTATTTGTTTTATAAAGGTTAAAACATATTTATCTACATGATATATCTTCTTTCTATGGATGCCTTACAATGAAATATACAAAATTCTTGTTTCTCAAGCTCTGTTTATCTGGTTTTCATAGTTATGTTTATGTCTTCCTAAGCTAATGAAATCATGTTTACTTATGCTCATTAGTTTCTTCTAAATTTTCTCTTCTATACTACACTGGAAATACTCTAAATACACCATGGCTTCTGATATCTAGCTCCTTCTCATATTTTCTCCTACACTCTTGCAGCCTATACCTATTCGTGGCTCCAAATCCTAGTTCAGCAAACCCTAAAACCCAAATTTTCACAAACACACAAACAAATATATATATATATATATATATATTATAATATATATATATATATATATATATATATATATATATATATTATATATATATATAGCATAAAACTCATTTGGTTTGAAGTCATATCACTGATAAGAGACTTAGAGAGATCCCTCTTATGCTCAGTAGGGCTAGCTACTGAGTTGAAGTGGTTTGAGGTTACCCTTCTCGATTTCCTTTTCAGCCTAGGAAATTGTAAGGACTAACAGGTTGCTCTTCAGAAGAAGCGGTATTTTTCTTATTCTTCTTATTCTTACTACTAGGTTTTTGTGTAGACTGCACAAATTTTATCGCAGTGGTAGGACGAGCAGTCATTTGGGTGGTGGGATCAACAAACAATTAGGAAATGTGCCCACTAAGTTGTTTTACAGCAAACCCAGAGGTAGCGCCAATGATACCATCATTGTGTGCGCCAGGTTGCTTGGTAGCGGGAGCATTGGAAGTTCTGGGGGCATTGAGGATAACGTTGTATAATGTTCTAGACTATGAATAAATTAAATCTATGTGTTGGGCATGGCTAATATATTTGTATTCGATGACCGCACCATGTAAGGCAACGTCCTTGGTGAATTGGGGAAGAAGAGATTTACAGAACCAATATGCTAATAGATAATCTGGAATAGGATCTTTGACTAGTCTCCTCCTATGTCTCCATTCATGGATGTGATCGGAGATGTCCCAGTGTAAAGTAGTAAGGAGTTTTGTCTTGGTTTCGTAGCGGATGGGTAACTAAAAGTGCTTTAAAAATTCCAATTCCAAGGTGCCAAAGGTATTAACTGACACGCGTGGTGACTCAATGTACCACTTGGCGACATTGCCAGTAAGGGTGCGGGGGTAGAGCGGAGCTAGATACTTTCATCCACCATGGAGTTTGATACACACAATATATGATAGGTGGTGACATGTGTACCCAGATCATCCCCTTGTTTTCCTTCAAACTTTAGGATGTCGGCAGGTATTTTGTGCAAGATTGGGGGCCAATGCAAGTTGTGGTAGATGGGGTCATTGGTCAGTTTGTACAGGTCAAGGATGTCGAGTGTTGCCAAAATAGGTAAAGTATTTGGTGTCCCTGACTCTGACCAGGGTGATGACGAATGACTTGAGAGTCCTTGCGGTCCACCCATCATATTGTTCCCAACATTACACATAGGATTTGCTGAATAATAGTTTCCTTGAGGAACAATCATATAGTGTGGTTGTCCATATGGGTTGTTAGGCTGGGGGACATAAGATTGATTTCCCCTAGGATAGTAATTTCCTCATTGACTCACTTGATTTTGAGAACGGGGTGCCCAAATGGATTGAGCGAGACCGGGTTGAAGGATCTCGCCAGCCACGTAGTCGGCCCTCGACACTTGACTGACATATGGAGGATTGATGTCAATCAATGACTGTTTAGTTTGTCCTCTAAACAGAGGGGAAACTGTAATGCCCCCTGCTGGTATGTGCATGTTGGCAAAAGTGCCCCCTAGCATTTGAACCTAGGGTTTTGAAATAAGCAAAAGAATCCAACCAAAGGGATTACTAAAGTTACCCATGCTAAAAAATTTATTTGGAGCGCTAGACGAAGGTCTAGGAGTAGACACAAAAGGGGCAAAAAGCAATATCATGTACTAGGTTCCAATCATGTTAGGTGTAAGTTGCAAAGTCTTAGCACAGTTTGGATAACAGGGTTTCTGATCAGTGGTGTATTATTGACTGTCAGCTGAGGAAGTGAGGTTAGACCAAAGTTGTCCACAAAATCCCACGTCCCTTTAGTCACTGACAGAATGGTGGATGTAGGTACAATGGAAGACATGGTAGGTACAAGTGCAACTTGAATCAATGGTAGTCCCATGGGATTATTGATATGAGGAATATAAGGAGGTACAAAACCTTCAATGAAAAAATATTTCGGCAGTATTGAGTCTTGGGATGTATTCATTGATTTGGTGTTAGATAATGGAGACTGATTACCGGAAGATGGGTAATCTAGTTAACCAAGGCTCGTTGTATCTTCCACAGCCAGTGGAGAAAGACCTTGTTGTCACCAAGATTGATGACGAGGGTCGTATGTAGCCATTGTTACCAATATATTTTATTAAAAAAAACTATAGTGATATTGATTATAGTCTCAGAGATAACAAATTGGCACCTAAAAAATAAAAAATACTCTGAAAAGTTAATCAACAAATAGGGGATATAACTTTGTTTGATAACCACCGTTTGCTGGAGACGAAACCCAATATAACAATGGATAAAATAGGGAGTTGGCCAAATGTACAATCATGATTACTTTTGAGATTTTCCTCAACCTCATATTAAGTGTCCAAATACTCTCATGAAGGTGAGCACCCTCCAAAAACCAAAGGCAAAGTAGGTTCGTCTATTTAGGTACCAGGGAAGCCTACCCTAGTCACCTTGTATTTGTCCCTAAAATGTATGGCCCCTATGGTTACCTCAAATCACATACACTATTGGGGGGGACATGGTCACAGATAGTATGTTGTGTGGGAAGGATACATGATTCCCCAACTTAGTTCTAATACCCCCAAAGGGATCCTCGATACATAGAATACCCGAAGGAGATGAAATCGAAGGCGGACTACCTTCTTTCACATTCCAATGCTATCTCGCATTTAGCTCCGCTTTGACTGGAGTGGTCTCGAATAGTATGAGTGTAGCAGGATTTTCCCTCTTTAACGACACTAGTATCAATTTTACAATATTGGGAAATTAACTCACAACTGCCTAACCCAATATCCTAGCCTAGAATAATATGTGTGTATACTAAAAAAAGAGTTGTTGATTGATTTTACAATGAGATAGATTTTAAATGTACTATTTTATTGTCTTCAGAAGGGGTCTTGACATATGGTGTTTTGTTGGACTCTGACACAAACCATGCAGAAAATGATTTTCAATTTGAGTTTGATGAATGAGTTATTTCTACAAGGAGAGAATCATTTATACATCAACCAGTACCATGCATATAGTGCAGTAAAAAAAAATAACAACTTACAGACATGCAATGCTCTCTAACAGCTAAACCAAATAGATACAAAATCTAACCAATGAAAAAAAACTTTAACAATTATTTTATTTTGTTTTTCTGAAAAACATATGTGCTTCAGCTATTTTTCTAAGAGAAAAAATTCTTAGGAAACAGGCAACCAAACAAAAGTGCACAAATGCAGATCCTTGATCAAACTATAGGCATCTTCCCCAACCCAACAGTTCACAGAATAGGTTGTTGATCAAGATATGGTTGGCTACCGCACTTCAGAAGAGGGCACAGAGAGTTAGTGACTACACTAATGATCTGTCTGCAAGCCAACAAAGCATTATAACTCTCTGGTTGAAATGCTAGGGTGCATTAGAGGGGAGAAGCTCAAAAAGAAGTCCTTTAGAGTCAGAACAAATGTTGAGCACAATGAGGAGGGCGTTGAAGAGTCCTAAATGGTCAGAAAGGGAACCAAGAAATACAGGAGGGCCTGGAAGCAAGAGAGATCCAGAAATTTGGTAGGAGAAAGCCAAGAACTAAGTATAGTCCCCAGTGGTGTCGCCAATTCTTCTATAGGGATTAATTCATGGGTACTTGTGGCTAGAATACCCTCAAGGATCTTCTCGAGATCCTTGGAAGACATATCAGATTAGCTTCAGCTCAAAAAAAGAAACATGTACATATCCATATTAATGTATGATATTAAAAGCAGGAAGGAAGAGATTACCCTAGATCTTGATGCAGTTTTGTTGGAGAACCCAATGTAGCAGAGCAGAAGACCTCTCTACTAGCTCCTAGGTCAACACCTACATATAGAAAAGATAAGAAGTAATACTACAACATATAAAATTTGATAATCAAAACAACAATATATAAGGATATCAAATAACATGCATCTAAGCTACTCATAAACTATGGCATCGCATCAATACGTAACTGAAACACAATATAAACACCATAGCGTATACAACACAACTACAGGTCTATATTAATAATAGGAAAGGATGATTACAACCATCTAGTGAATCAAGCTTCCCTTAATCCTCAATCTCCTTTCTCTCTCTCTCTCTCTTCTTAACCTCTTGGTAAACCACTATGTCTCATACAAAGTTTCTACAATAAGTTGGAAATCCTTCAACCTTCCGACCCCTTTCACAAATCCCCAAGCCTCTAATATATAGAATGAGAGGCTAATTCTTGCCAACTCTCTCATGAGTTCCCTTTGGCAAAATCTAGGATGTTTCCTTGCTTTATTGCTCTTTCCCTTTCTATTGATCACACTAGAAATAACAATATCCTCAAACAAGTTGAATATGGATGTTTCCTACATTTTGGGCTGACATATGAGTAAAAAGTGGAATATTATTCAGTCAACCTACTCTTTTGACCTTCAGAACCTCACAAACGTTGACTAACGCTTCCCCTAAGGCAACACAGAGAGTTACCCTAGGGACTAACGCCCCTAGTTCATGCATGGGGAGCATTATAACTCATCTTGCTAGTTCTTGGGGAGCATTACCCTAGCAAATAGGACTGTGAACTTAGTCAAACCTTCAATCAAATTGTCTTTCTCTGCTGAGCTGATGAGGGGGTATTTTTCCTGTATAACACTCTCTCCTCACCATTCAACAACTGTGAGAGGCTTTTTATATATTTTAGTGGGTGGAGTCACCAACTTTCTAGGTTAGTAGGTCATTTATCATAGAGGTGTTATAAAAAGAAACCTTTGATGCCCACTTGCTAACCGTTGGTGGTTAGAATTATATGCAACCTCACACACACACACACACACACACACACACACACACACATCTGTGTGTGTGTGTGAATGGTTGGGACACTTACTACCTATTTGTTTCATTTAATATTGTATATTCTATAATTGTTCATCGGTCTAGCCAACGGGGTTTGACTAGTCATCAGTCAGTGCCCATTTTTTAAAAAGTGTTAATTTAATATAGCCCAACAGGCCATCTTCTCTTGGCGATTTTTTTGGGGTTACCAGATGTGGTGCAGGTAAACTCCTAGTGTGGACACAAACAATTCCTCTAGCCCGAGAGAGTGGGTATAGCCACAAACAAACCATCTATGGAAAATCTCCTTAAGCTAGAATCAATTAAGAGGGCCTACCTCTTAGAATGCTATTCTATTTGGTGATGATCCTGCTTCCTCACTCCAGCTATCTTCTATTTCCTTCCTTCGAATACCTTAAACATGAAAACAACAAAAACAACAGCAAACGTGATAGCATACAATATTGTATTCAGCCTACTCAATAGGTTAGGGAATATTAAGCCATAAAGATGTAAAATGACACTTCATGCACGAAATCAATCAATATTTGTATTTATATAAATCAGAAAGAGATTACAATTGGTGCCTTGATGTTGCTGGTCTCCTCAGATGTATCCAGATTCCCACACTTCTGCTAGCACTTCATGGATAGCCCCAATAATGAACGTTTTAAGGCCTCTTTCCCTCTAGTCTCAAACCAAACCAAAATCACACTATTCTCCCTCAAACATACACTAGAAAGCTACAAGCTATAGATGAATTGCTAAATATTCAAACTTACTCCAAAAACTCCAACTAGCTTTTGCTTGGGAAAAGAGAGGTTTTTATAGCTTGGATGGATGGGAGATGGTTCCTCTCATCATGGGAGAAGGTCTTATCTCTTGAGGTTGTTCCATCCTAATAGGGGAAAGGAGCCCAAACTGACTTCCTCGGCTCCATTCGGCCCGACCATCTACCAGACTTCTGTTACGAAGCTTCTAGACATGGAAGCTTCAACTCCTTATTTAAAAAACCTTCCAAAAGAGGATCGGCACGACTAAAAAAGGCTCAGTCACTCCGTATGGAATGAGGGCTAGTTTTAATCTCTACAAATTGGTGCGAGGAGGAAATTGGTTAGTAGCGTCGATCTTGTAAACTGGGATAAAAGGAAGTTTCTTGGGAAATGATGCAAAGAAAAATTATTCTGCTCATGAAGAGGAACATATTGGGAGTTTCTTCATGATGGGAAAGAATATCAGATTCATTGTATAGGTCCTTCATGATTGTGAGTGGGGAGTACAAGGGCAGTGACAAAATGATGTGCAATAGATGCCCCCTAAAGTGGGAAGGTCGAACTAGAGTGAGGGGTGAAATTCTTTACAAATGGAAGCGGGGAACTGGAGTTCGTCATCGAAAAACCTACAAGCAAGCATAGATACATATACATCACTGAAAATTCTGAATAATGATACATGAATCATGGTATGGATGTAGCCATATGGAGAATGATCATGTAAATGGATCCAAGGCATGGGCGCAGCCATCTAGTAGAAAGGATCATAATGAAACCAAGGTATGGTCGTAGCCATCCAATAATGCGAAGGATCACATATAACAACTCATGGTATGGTCGCAGCCATCCATCTAAAAGAGACATGTTTATCAACATGATCATGTCACATTGCCTCGCAACTTGGACTTGTGTAATCTTAGCCCAGGGTCTTACGCTCCAAACGACCTAATCAAAGTACAAATCCTAACATGTGAATAAATGTGTTGAAGTCAAACATGTTAGGAAGTCACTTAATTACCGGTCAATGATGTGAACCATTAACAAGCGCGAGATAAACCACCAATAACGACAATGGTTCTTAAGGTACTAGAAGCACAGTTCACAGAGTGTGAATAAAGGAACTAATGTCGAACACCCGTGAAAGCACCCGATCGAAAGCTAATGATGTGAGTTTGTCATCGAGTGCGAAGAAATTTCCATTAGGGCATGCATGCTCTAAGGTACTGGAAGGGAGTTTCTCGGCCAACTTCTTGGATAATGAGCTGAAGTCAATAGGAAGCGACCATGTCGAAGGAGGGCCATGATGTATCACACATCATTGACACGATAAGGGATGTAGATGATTTCAGATGATACAGAGAATCAGGAGTAAGTGTAATTGCAAAAGGACTAACTCTTGAAAATATCGGCGACACGATTCCGGATTTTGGAAACATTTGGATCCATAGGATCAGTGGTCATGATGACGTGGCAGAGATTAAATGGAAGGAAGAAATGAGTGGCCCAACCTAGGAAAGTCAAATGAAAAGGAGGATATCCAACCCAGCACAAAGTAGAAAGTGTCATGTTCAAGAGCGAGCTGCCGACATGATTGATAGAATTTCCAATTTTCCCCCACCATTACTGGTAGGTACCCCAATTATTTTTTATCGCAAGCTTGAAGGGGATGGCATGTGCTTGCACTGTAAGTTCATCCTTTGGACGAATCTGTCCTAGTAAGTTTAATGAGCAATAGGAAGGATAATGTCACGTTTGTCATGGTGATGAATCTAATGTCATTTTATGTTTTAATGAGTTCGATAAAGATGTAACTCGATATCTTTTTCATATTTAGGGAGTTTGAAAAAGACATGAAAGAAAAATCCACATGGGCCCTTTTCATACATTTGTGTCTCTTGAGTCCGAAAAGGTAGAAAACGATACTTGAGAGAACTGCTTGACCATTTCAATCAATGAGTACCTTTTTCATAAATAGTTCATCCCAACCCGAAAAAGGGGTAAATGTATACTAGGTGGAAGACATTTCATAGCCTTTAATGAGTTCAAAACAACAAGAGCTTGGCAATATTTTCGTGCTTAAAGAGTCAGAAAAGAGCTTGAAAGAAGGCCCCCCATTTGTATTCTCTTTTATGAATCAAAAAAGGAAAAATACTTAGTGATCTTTTCATTTGAGTTTTAAGAATTGAGAAAAGAGTTGAAACGTGACTCCAATACCATCATTGACAATCTGTCACCTATCGCTACACAAAAAGGTAAATGTATCATCTAGTTCTGAGGCAAAATAGGTCAAAAATACTAAAAACTCTAATATTTCATGAAAAATGAATAAAAGGAGGCAAAAGTAATTATTTTTCACCATTGACCATTTTAGCTTTGTGAGAAGAGATTTTTACCCACTTGTGCCCTAATTTTTCTAGAGTAGATTGCAGGAGATGTGGGAGGTCATTCGTCGAGCCGTCAATTGCAGGTAAGAGCCAAGACCTTAAGCTCCATTTTCATACTTATTTCACCTATTTTTATCCATTTTTTGGATTTCATGAGGAGATTTTGGCAAAAAAAATTCGCCCTCGGTCAACGCAATTTCTGGGCACAGAATCACGCCGATCGGGGGTTGCTAAGACTATCAACTACATTATCGGTGCTATTGTTTTTAAAATAGTTACGCTTGCTCTGTGAACAAATAATTTTCATGTTTTTACTCAGTTTGACCGTTTGAATCCAACTTTCTCTGGACAAAGATGATTATTGACTTGATTATATGGTTTTGCCAGGGAAAAAATCATGAAAATGGTGGATTGGAAGGAGTGCGAGCATGAGGATATTGACACTCAAGAAATGGCTTACCCAAATTGCTTGGATGCTTTGAGGAACTATGGGCTCCTCAAATTCTTCCTTACACCAAGTCTATAGGCTCAACCCAAATTGCTATGGTACCTGATCAGTCTCTAGGACATGAATCGGGCAATTTTCATCATTGGTGACCAAGAGCTGGAGTTGGAAACTTTAGAGGTTTATTTCATCACAAGACTATCTCGGAGAGGGGAGATAGTCAATATATATGGGTCAAGGATGATTAGGGAAAATGTGACCATGCTACTTGTCGAAAATTGCCTAGAAGCACTCAAATCAAAAAGTGGCAAGATCGAGATTATGACTGTTTGAGATCTTGTGTTGAAAGTGTTACCACTAACATCAATAAAGTGGTTGGGGCCCAAGCACAGTATGAAACCAACAAGTCAAAGTTTTAGTATTCTATCAACTATACAGTGCCCACTATTCTCAACTGGGCGGAAGCTATGAACGTCAACATGAAGTGCCAGCTATCAAAAGCTAAGGCAAGAAACCTGAAGCAGTTTTGCTACAGGCCTGTACTAGTGGCCTTCTTCCTGGAGCGGGTTCCATTGTTCCACTACCAGCTGGATAAGGTGGAACTACTGATGCCATGAGACCCATGGATGGTCCATTGGAGTGAGATGATGCCCAGGATTATCGGGGGCCAACAGATGTCCTATATTCCCACCTTTTTCTCATGGCCACGACGACAGCTAATCGTAGTGGAGGATTGGTCTTACAGCGGTACTGACTTCTGTGGAGATCCGGATATTCCGCTCCTAGAGGGGGAGGATTATGATGATGGAGGTAAAAACAAACACTTTTTATTTTTGATGTTTTTTTTTTGAGATATATGTTTTCATGACACTTTGACTTTATGAATGCAGATGTCGGACCACAACACCTGTCGGGATGTCCCCGATCTCCAAGTGCATTGC
Source organism: Pinus taeda (assembly GCA_000404065.3). Taxonomy (NCBI): domain Eukaryota; kingdom Viridiplantae; phylum Streptophyta; class Pinopsida; order Pinales; family Pinaceae; genus Pinus; species Pinus taeda. The sequence continues at coordinate 461,882 of APFE031077658.1, read as the reverse complement.
TTGGCAGTTTGAGGTTGCTCCTTATTAGGAGGGAAGCAACGATGAGGAGGAGATCACACGGAATCTCGAGGGATTTACCCATGGGATCCCAGAGTATGCCTAGATGGGTGATGTCCCACGCCAGTATCAGAGGCATATGGTGGGGTATCAGATCGGATCCGCCGATTGCTGACTCGCGTAGTCCGAGCAGTTACATGCTAGCATGAGCTCATGTTGTTTAGTGTATAGGTCTAGCATTCCACATTTTTGAGGCCTGCAAGCCACAGATGTATAAGGCATGCGAGCCACCGATGTATTTTGAACACATATTATTTTTTGAGGTTTTGATGTATGAAAAACATTACCAACACACACAAACATACACACACACATATATATACATATATGATGTACTTCCATGCTTACTATGGTACAAATGTTTTTGTATTTTTAGTTTTTATGTTTTTTGCAAATGTCTATCCAACACATAATTAGCTAATGCATCTGTTAATGTATTCATGTGTCTAGGAATATGATGATATGTAATGTAATCAACATTTCTCTTCAGTATGTGAATAAGTAGATACATTCTCAATATCTGAGGGTTTCTGATAGAATATTTCCCGTTGAGTTGAAGGATGACAAGCTGTGAATTAAGGTTGACAACCAATTCCCAGATTCCAAGAGAGATATCTTCTAAAAACAATTCGATAATTGTGCTATACGCAACAATGTTATTAGTTGTTCGACCTAGAAAAATACCTTGAAGATCAATCAACTCACTATGGGGGTCATAAATGACCCATGCCACGGATGATAGATTCTGGGTACTACGACAAGCACCATTAGTGAAATCGATGTGAGGAGATGCCGACATCTACAAAACAGCAAAAAACATAATAAGAAGGAAAGTTGCTTGCAAAACAACACACCAAACCACACTATTCAAAAATGAATAACACACTATTGTACAAAAGTAACCATGCAAGATGACCTAAGCATAGTACTTTTTGAGATAAAGCCCATTTCGGGCCTTGTCTAAGGGATTTCCCTCATAATTAATAAGCTCGTAGGCCCCTTTCTGTAACACACATTTAACAACGTAGGGCCCATGCCACATGGGTTCGAACTTTCTTTCCCTGAGCTTATCATTAGCTTGATCATACAAAAGAACCAAATCGCCCTCAGAAAAAGCTCGAAGGGAGACAAATTGATCAAAATGGGACTTGACTCGCTTTTTTTATGCTTCGATGACCAAAGCAGCAAGATGTCAAGTCTCATCAAGTCTTTATAGGTACAAGAGATTCTCTTCCTAAGGTGAGGTCTCAGGGAGAAGTTCGATAACTAGCTTGAGCGATGAAATTTCACACTCAATCAGTAAAGTTGCTTCAAGATCGTAGACTAGTTGGAATGGTGTGAATCTAGTTGCATCCTTGGTTGAGGTTTAGTAAGCCCACAAAGCTGAAAAGAGAATGAGATGCCAATTTGACTTGTGTAACCCAATGGTGCATTGAAGCATCATGACCAAAAATTTGTTCACAGCTTCAACTTGGCCATTGGCTTGAGGGTAGTACAGGGTTGAGCCATCATGGTGCAAGAACAATGTAGAAGTCATCTCAGCCATCATGTAGTGTTGAAAATGGGAGTCATGGTCGGTGACAATGGCTTGAGGCACTCCAAACCTGGAAATAATGTGATTGAATAGAAATTGAGCTGCAGTTTTACCATCTGCAGAGTATGTAGGCATCACTCTAGCCCATTTGGTGAAATAGTCCACAAAAACAATAATATACCCATTCCCCCCAGTCGAACAAGGATTACAGGTCATATATTTGATGCCCCATTTGGCAAAAGGACTAACGGTAATAGTGGGGTGTAGGTGAGCGGTTGTGGTGCACATCTTACACTGATAAATTTGGCACTCATGGCACTTGTAGACAGCAAGGATGCAATCCTTGAAGATAGAGGGCCAAAAATAACCAGCATTAAGGATTTTTTTAGCAGTATCATATCCAGATAGGTGATCACCACATGCACTAGAATTGAAGTCATTCAAGACTCTCTCAGGCTCCTCAAGAGTGAGACAACGGTGAAGAATTGAATCGACACCAATGCGGTATAACATATCTCCAATGATACAGTAAGGTTGAGATGGATGCTGAATGCATCAACGATCATCCTTGGTCAACACAGACCCAGAGGATGTCTGGAGATATACGATGATATCACCATACTAGGGGTCGAGAGTGCTAATTAATAAAAGAGTCTCATCCGGGAGCTGCTCATCGACACAAGCAGGGAGAGAAGTTGAGGGAAGGGAGAAAATTAATTCAGCAAAGACTAGTGATTTATTAGATTTGGCAGTAGTAAACACCAAATCAAATTCTTTGAGGATAAAAATCCACTTCAAATAATTTCCCCCCAGCAACTCATGAGTCAGGATGTAAGCCATGGGGTTGCATTCTGAAATCACAGTGGTAGTGTGGAGTAGAATGTAACGCCGAAACCAATGAACAACCTATATGGAAGCCAAAGCTAACTTCTCGACATGAGCATAACGTGCTTCAATGTCAAGGAGATTATGACTGAGGTAGTAAATAACATGTTCATTTCCTTCATCATCGTCTTGTACCACCACCATAGTGATGGTACTAGAGGATGCAGCTAGATAAAGGAAGCAATCACGATGATGGTTCGGGAGATGCAGCAAAGGAGCAATTATGAGGACAATCTTTAGGTCTTCAAAAGACTTTTGATCACCCTTAACCCAAAAAAACAGGATTCCTTGCTTGAGCAACCAGGTGAACCCTGAAGCTAGCTCAACATAGTTTGGTATGAAATGACAGAGGAATTTTATTTTTCCCTGTAGACTTTGCAGTTGATGCAATGAATATGGAGAGGGTAAATTAAGTATGGCCTCGAATTTAAGAGGATCAAGTTGAATGCCTTCTTCCGAAAGGATAAAGCCAAGGAGTCATCTGATTTGGCATAGAAGACACACTTATGTGGATTCAGCTGGATGTTGTAGTGTCTACAACAAAGAAAAATTTGCCGGAGATGATTAGGGTGATCATGGCGTTTATGAGAATGAGCAGGGAGATCATCCAAGTCAGGTTGAACGATGTTGCGAAATTTGTGGAATGCATAAGACATTGCTCTCTAAAATGTGGCCTCAACATTCTTAAGGCGAAAATGGATCTTTTTATACGCGAAGCCCCCCCACAGACAGATAAAGGTTGTCTTATCTTGATCAGCTAAAACAATGTTTATTTGGTTGTAGCCAGGAAAACAATCCATAAAGGAAAATAATTCGCTCCCAGCACATTCATCAATGATCTAGTCAATGAAGGGAGTGGGGTAATTATCCTTAGGATAAATGACACAAACACAAATAGTGCCTTGTTTCTTTGTCATCGGTACAATATTTGACACCCAATTCGTAAGAGGGATCAGATAAATAAATCTAGCTTTCAGAAGTTTTTCAACTTCACCCTTAATGGCAGCTTCTTTTCTAGGGTGCACTAGACGAAGCAATTGGCGAACATGCTTTGCATGAGGATAATTTGGAATCTCGTGCACGACTATACTTGGTTAAGTGTCGGGCGTTTCTTCATATGACCACACAACAACATCCCAGAACTCTTGGAACTGATGAGTATAGATCTGGATCTCTTCTAGAGAAAGGTTACCCCGATATGGACATTTTCAATGACACCAGGTTTGACAGAAATATCAATTGGCATAGTTTGGGTAATGATACTCATGTTCCCTTCCGACCAAACTTCATGAGTCATGATCGACATCTAAACTGGTAGGGACGGGAACTGAGAAGAGAACTCCTTGAGACAAGTAGACATGATCGTCGGGTCAGGAAAGAATGAGGAATGATGATGAGTGTCATTCCAAGGTACTTCTTCTAGAGACATTACTTCCATGATACTCTCATCAGAAAGAAAATCTCTACTTTTCTCCTGAGAGATTCTGAAGAACCAAGCCACGGGGATTGAGAATACGCATCAAGAGATGTTCTCAAAATAGGATGATTAGAGGATACCGAAGGTGAAGCCGAAACAATTTCCACATAATAAAATTCAGCGGGACTTAACAGCATAACCTCGCCCTACATATCAACAAGATCTAGTGAGGGAATGACCCAAGGATCAGACTTGAACAAAATCATGTTAACAGAGGCAACATGAGGAGGTGGGAGCAGAAATATGCCCATCAAGGCAGGATCTTTAAAGAGTCCTTCCCCCACACTCTCATAAGGAGCACCAATGTGCTTGACATGTAGAACATTCACATCCGAAGAGAAAGAGGCAAAGAAGGATAGCTAGTCGACTGTGACTGTCTTCCCTTGATGGGGAAAATGAATCACATGGAAAATGGAGGAGGCTACAGCATGCATGGCATGGGTCCAACTCCATCTGAGTAGAATATTGTAGTTAAGATTAGCGTCAACAATCTTTCCCTCCAAATTAATGGAAAGGTTGGGAAGGACATTGAATGGTCGTGAATCACGCCCATCAAAATCTTCCAGAGTGTTAGGGGATTGGTTCAGAGTAGGAGAACCAATTGCCTTCCCACAAGTGACAGACATGATGTAGGGAGAAGCACCTTCATTAATGATGGTCCTATGGATAGTTTTCTCATTTATGATTACCTAAATGAGAAAGGAGATTTGATGAGGTAAACACAGAACATGGTTTTCCAGGTCAAAACTAATGAGATTAGAGTTAGCTGGATCAATACCCCAAATAGCAGACAGTAATGATTTCTGCTGAGAAGGATATCTTTGAAGGACCTCGAGAGAAGACATGGTTGATGGTGCTTGAGCCAAATCTTCAATAATGTTATAATGTTGAGCGGATCGAGCGTTAGGATTGTACGAGGACTATCGAAGCACAACTCGAGAAGGTGGTCAAATGGCGGAAGCACGATTAGGTTGCTCTATATGGAGAGGACTAGAACTGGATGGGGTGGAAGAATAAGGGATACCTTCTTTCTCTTTCCCTGCTAACAAGGTAGGAGTTTGATAATCTTTTGACCTAGTAGCCACGTCAATCAGGGTACTCATCATGAATACTTGTGAACCAGAGGAAGTGGATGACTGAAGTTGGTCTACCATTTGAGTCTGCTGGGATGGAAAGGGCTCTTTCACGACAGCTAGGGTCCCTTTGAGCAAAAAAATAACTTCAAATCATCTAGGACAATCCTTAGTATAGTGATCCTCCTCACATATGAGGCACAAATTCTTGGGTTTCTGTTGGGAAGCATCACTAGTAGATGACTTAGGAGGACCCTGTTTTGAAGCACCTGTAAGAGTTCATTGGAAAAGATGAAGATGAATGGAATCATCAACATATGAATTTGAGGAGCACTAGAGGTGATATGTCATCATGTGGGATTGAGGATCCTCTTTCACTTTTCCTTAAAACTTTAGACAATCACTCGGAATATTGGACATAACTGGAGGCTAGTATGGTGAATGAAGAATCACGTCATTCATGAGTCTAGACACATCTGGCAATTCCAGCTTAGCCAAGAATGGAAATTGGGTATTGAAAGGAATTTGAGGTTGATAATGGGGCCTAACCAGTGGGGTCCATCCCTACTGGTAAGGATTTTGTCCCCATAGTGGAGGATTTTGTCTATATGGCATTTGATTTTCCCCACTGTAGGTTACCTTACCCGTAAGCAGGATTCTAACCTTAAAAGCCTTGGAACTATCTAGCTAGAGGTTGTTGATAAGTAACATACTGGTTAAAAGGTTGTTGAGCTTGCTAACCTTGGACATATGGATTTTTCACCTGATGTCCCTAATCATAAGGGTTTTGGACCTAATGCCCTTGGACGAAAGGGTTCTACACTTGCTATCCTTGGACATAAGGAATTTTGACTTCTTGTCCTTGGACAAAAGGAGGCGAAACTTGTTGCCCTTGAACGTAAGGATTTTGTGCCTGCTAGTGCAGGACTTGACCCTGGCCTTACCCTTACAAGGGTTGGCCCTGGCCTTGCCCTTGCAAGCGTTGACCCTGTTGATATGAGTATAAGAGTTATTGCTACCCTTGTTGACCTTGTTGCTGCAAGGGCTGACCTTACGGCTATAAAGTTTGTTCCTCTGGCTGTAGAGGTTGACCTTGCGAAGGCATAGGCTGGGAGGATTATGGCACATAATGCATTTGCAATTGCATGGTTTGCTGCAACTGTTGCGAGGGTGGCCCCTGTGGTTGTTGCAGTTATCCCTGCTGTGGCATCATCTGACCCTGCTGCGACATGGATGGCCCTTGTTGCAAAGAGGGTTGGCCTTGCTACAGCATGGAGGCCCTTGCTACAACGAAGGTTGCCATTGCTACTGTAGGAGCTATCCTTGCTGCTAAAAGGTAATTGAAGAGTTCCCGGAATGACAGCTTGAAGTTTTCCGAACTGTATCTGGCCATACTCACTGGGCGTAGTGGATGAACCAGGCTAGACATAAGGTCCAGGCTAAGTGATGTATGATGGATTAGCCATCACTTGTGAACCATATGGAACATAACAAGGTTGGTATTGACCTTGAGCCATATTGGGTTGCTGGTACTGGATGTGACTTGGCCCAGACAAACCAACATTGGGCAATTGGTACTGGACATGACTTAACCCAAACAAACCAACATTGGGCTATTGGTACTAGACATTACTTGATCCAGTAGGAGAAATAGAATTTGAAATTGCACCCAAAGAGGGTTGGTTCATCCCAACCATGTGAGGTTGTGAGCCACTCACATTGGTTGTGCTAGACATCATAGAAACATTCAAACTCTGCACCCCAGGTAATGAGATAGCCCGCCCACTTACTAGAGGGATTGAAAAACTAACAGTGACATGACTCGAGATCGTCGGTTGAACTAGACAGGTTACTTGAACCAACGAAACAAGAGGATTTGGAATGGTAGGGTACATCGGGACTGAAGTAACTACAAAAATCATTATCTGTTGGGAGGTCAGATTCTGAATGAATGGACCTATGGTAGGCATAACGCCAAATGCCTAAATAGAGTTGTGATACAATGATGATAGAGTAGGCATGCCTGAAACCAATTGAGCTAAAGTCAGGTAATTACGTAGTAACTCACGATGAACACTGATTGGAATGCTTTCCATGTGAGGGAAAAATTTAGGAGGGAAAGGATATTCCTGATTCTCAACTGTGCCTGGAGTGGAAATCTCTAAGTGACTCAGAGAGGAGACTTGGATTTTGCCTTCTGATTCCATGGGTGAAAACAAGTGACGACGGACTACCTAGATGTTCGAGGGGATAATTCCAAAGGAATACTTGGCTGATTGTACAGACTGTATGGATGTTGTGGCGATATCACAACAGGATCGAACAAAGGATTTGAAGGATTAAAAACTAGTCCAAGCTAAGCTTCAGAAGTCGGTGGACTCTCAGGAGTCTGGACAGGATTCTCTAGAGATTCTGGGCCAATGTCAGAAAGTGACCCAATATCTAAAGGGGGAGGACGAGATGACAAAGGCTGAATACTTAGAACAATTCCAAGCTAAACATCTTGGTCCTCAAGCGACTGTGGCAATTTAGGTAAAGGATCATTAGACAATCTTTCAAACGAAGGAGAGGAAGAGGAACTAGGTGAACCAGCTGGTTCAACCACAATGATTTTGTCTCAAATAACTGGAAAAGAGAATGATTTCAAGGGCTTTAAAATGTATATAAAGTTATACTCACGATGTGATCTAAAAGACTAACAGGGATGTTATAAGATCATGGGCAACAATTTTTTATGACACAAAAACAAATTGGTGCTCTTTCATGTTTTAAGAATCGAGAAAGAAGTAAAGGTGACTCTATCACTTTTGGTTTGAAATGAGCTCGAAAGGAAAAGCACTCAGGCGATATTTTATATTTAGGGAGTCAAAAATATCAAAATGACTACTTAGGATGATCTAGGTAAAGGATTACCAGGTAACTGTGAACTGCAGAATACCTCCTGGAGAATAAAGAAGTACAGGCAAGCAATCTCCCCAAATGCTGTGTTCAGTGTATCACGTTTACTAGGCAGCAAACTCAACTTTCTATGGATAAAGTATTGCAACCTAGTGGGGTCTCCCTTTATATACTTGACGGTATGGGGAGCACAAGTCCATACTAGCGTTGTCTAGTGCTACAGTGAATGATAGCTGCTAGGTTTTAAAACATTAGAACACGTCTCTAGCCTAGACCTTATAAATGTGATTGTTAGATTTCAAATACGCCTTAGGTTAATTGAGTAAATTTTAGAGTTTATCTTGAAACTATGTCTCAGTTTTCAAGTCTTATCAATGTGACTCGAAAAACACCTATATGCAGCTAAATGAGACAAGACCCTTTCAATTTGATGAATCATCTACACTAATGAGAGTAGAAAAACACTCAAATGCAACAAAACAAGTAATTGAAAGAAAAATGATTTTTTCACTATTTCACTTTTGAAAACAAAATGATGAAAACAAATCTTTCCAATTCCTAATTTTCCTATCAAATGCACTTCAAGTAGTCCTTTCAATAGTAAAGAGAATTCATTTCTTTTCCAATGCAAGTGACGATGCAACTCTAGCCTTCAATGATGCTAACTAACATAACATATTGATTCAACAAACTAGAATTATGTATTTTTTAATGAAATGATGGAATGAACCTTTCATAAACACTTCAATGAAAAATTTCAATACAATCAATCACAAGCAAACACAAAATACAAAAGAGAATTCCTTTCAAACTAATGAAGCAAATGCTAAACCAAAAACAAGATGGGAAATGTGATCTATGCCCGAAAAGAGACACTCAAACACCAAACGAAACTTTTCAAACTTGTTAAATCGAAATCAAAGCAACAAAAGGACTAATCAAACGAAATGTAAGGAGAAAATTTGATTATCGACTTGACTTTCTGAGCACGCAAAAAAGTGAATGGGTGATGATCAAGATGCCCTAGGGTTATACACCATCCAAGAACTCAAGAATCCAAGTGAAGAAAATGCAAATAAACTAAGCATACAAACCAAGCTAAAAGATCTTTCCAGCCAGGGAGAACACAATCAAAACAAGTTGAGAGATAGATTCAAAAGGGAAAGTCACACTAGTTATGATTTAGGGTAAACCCTGATCTTCACCTACAGGAATTAGTGCAACTACCTAATTGACAACATGCACCAAAACGGGGTCGATGCGACTGTTTTTGAGAAACTCGTGTTGATCAGTGCGACTGTCAGAAAAATAAACACGCTGACTAAGGATTCAAGGAAAAAATTTAGGAATTTCAAAGGCTAAGACCAGACTTGCCACTCTAAATTTCAGGCTCAAAGTAGTAAACCAGGCAAGGCAGAGAAAACTAAAGGGAAATGGTGATACTAGAAAAGTTCACACAAAACCATAAAATGAAAATCAATCAAACAGAAGGATTGGCTTCCCAGTATGTTCGCCAATTTGTGGTGCAGGTAAATTCTCAGTGCAGACACAAACAATTCCTCTAGCCCAAGAGAGCGGGTCTAGCCACAAGCAAACAATCTATGTAAAATATCCTTGAGCTAGAATAAATTAAGAAGGCCTACCTCTTAGAACGATATTCCACTTGGTGATGATCCTACTTCCTCACTCCAACTATCTTCCGTTTCCTTCCTTCAAATACCTGAGACAAGCAAACAACATCGACAACAACAAACATGATAACTTACAATATTGTATTCAACCTACTTAATAGGTCAAGGAACATTAAGCCATAAATATTCAAAATGACACTTCATATAGGAAATCAATCAATAGTTGTATTTATATAAATCACAAAGAGGTTACAACCGGTGCCTTGATGTTGCTGCTCTCCTCTGACATATCTAGGTTCCCACACTTTTGCTAGCACTTCATGGATAACCCACACAATGAAAGTTTTAAGGCCTCTTTCCCTCTAGTCTCAAACCAAACCAAAATCACACTATTCTCCCTCAAACATACACCAGAAAGCTACAAGCTATAGATGACTTGCTGATTATTCAAACTTACTCCAAAAACTCCAACTAGCTTTTGCTTGGGAAAAGAGATGTTTTTATAGCTTGGATGGATGGTAGATGGTTCCTCTCATCATGGGAGAAGGTCTTATCTCTTGAGGTTATTCCATCCTAATAGGGGAAAGGAGCCAAAACTAACTTCCTCGGCTCCATCCGACCCAACCATCTACTAGACTTCCATTACAAAGCTTCTAGACATGGAAGTTCGACTCAATTTGTGGTGCAGGTAAATTCTAAGTGTGGACACAAACAATTCCTCTAGCCTGAGAGATTGGTTCTAGCCACAAACAAATAATCTATGGAAAATCTCCTTAAGCTAGAATCAATTAAGAGGGCCTACCTCTTTGAACGTTATTCTGCTTGGTGATGATCCTGCTTCCTCACTCCAGCTATCTTCCGTTTCCTTCATTCGAATACCTAAAACAAGCAAACAACAACAACAACAAATGTGATAGCATACAATATTGTATTCAACCTACTTAATAGGTCAAGGAACATTAATCCATAAATATGTAAAATGCCACTTCATGTAGGAAATAATCAATAGTTGTATTTATATAAATCAGAAAGAGATTACAACTAGTGCCTTGATGTTGTTGGTCTCCTCCGATGTATCCGGGTTCCCACACTTCTGCTAGCACTTCATGGATATCCCCAACAATGAAAGTTTTAAGGCCTCCTCCCTCTAGTCTCAAACCAAACCAAAATCACACTATTCTCCCCCAAACATACACTAGAAAGCTACAAGCTACATATGACTTTTTGATTATTCAAACTTACTCCAAAAGCTCCAACTAACTTTTGCTTAGGAAAAACAGAGGTTTTTATAGCTTGGATGGATGGGAGATGGTTCCTCTCATCATGGGAGAAGGTCTTATCTCTTGAGGTTGTTCCATCCTAATAGGGGAAAGGAGCCCAAACTAACTTCCTCGGTTCCATCTAGCCCAACCATCTACCAAACTTCCGTTACAAAGCTTCTAGACATGGAAGCTTCAACTCCTTATTTAAAAAACCTTCCAAAAGAGGATCGACATGACTAAAAAAGGGCTCAGTTTCTCCGTACAGTGTGAGGGCTAGTTTTAATCTCTACAAATCATTGTGAGGAGGACCCTGATTAGTAGCACTAGTCTTGTCAACTGGGATGAAAGGAAGTTTCTTGGGAAATGATGCAAAGGGGAATTATTCTGCTCTTGAAGAGGAACATATTGGGAGTTTCTTCATGATGGGAATGCATGTCAGGTTCACTGTAGAGGTCCTCGAGGATCGTAGACATGGATTATAGGGACAGTGAAAAAATGTTGTGTAAAACTAGAAAAATTAATTAGGCGATAATTTGTCATCTCCAACTATCACAAAGGTGCACAATGTCGCCTCCTTAAGAAAATTGGTCGACTACTAATTGGGCACCGCGTGGCACATTCTAATTCATCTGTATTGTTGACTAGGCTACTAATTAGGTTGCCGATGTCGCCTGCCACGTATCATCTCCTGATTAGCCCTTTGGTGACCATACTGCCAAGTCATCATGCTGATGTCAGCATCCATACTACTGATGTCAGTGCCACGTGTCCTCCTATGGGTCATGCTTGCAAAAATTTTAGTTGTTTTCACAAAAACTTCAATGGGCCGTAACTTTCTCATACGATGTCGTATTGAGGTGTCATTCATGTCATTGGATTCAGAACAATGAGCTCTTCAATTTGCAATTGGTTGCATGACATTTCGAGGACTTCGAAATTTTTGTCTTTTAGGATCCTCTTGGATCACCTAAGGGGGGAGGATTGATCCAAGTGGATATTGGTGTTCACCCACCTATTCCACTTGGTCCCCAACATTGTTTCCTTTCATTTTCCTTAATTATAGCACAACTTTATATTTTTGGGAATTTTTCGGGTCCTAAACTTCAGGAGTTGTTTTAAGGTCCTAAAAGACATTCTCTGGGAAAACGGAGACACCAAAAAATTTCCAAAACATTTGTAATAAATTCCTTTTTTTCCTTCTCATGGAGATCTTTGGAACATGGTATTATGATAGACAAATGGATATCATATGCCAAAGTTATGACCCCAGGATGTTGGTGGTCAAACTTATCCCAACAGGGCCCAAAACCATTAATGCTTCATCTCCTAGGGTTAGGGTTTTCACATTTGTTCTTTATGATAAAAAGGCCTCTGAACCTTATTGTAAGATAATTCCAAAGGCATGTAGCTGTCACATCTCTTCTCATAGATAAGTTGTCATTATCGAGCTAGTTTGTTCTAGTATGTTTGTAAACAGTTTTTAGTACTTGTTATTAATTAATTGAAGTTTTTTTCTTTCATTATATCTTTTTGTTTTGTTTAAATATATATATTTCATTTTGTTCCTTCATAAATCTAGATCATTTGGATTAGTCCCATTTGTTGAATTATAGTTTTCTTTTTCTTTACTACTTTATAGATTAGTGTTTGAATTTTTCTTTAGTATATCCGGACTAATCCTATTTTCTAAGTTACATTCCATTGCTTAATATTTTGTAGATTAGTGTTTTGAGGGGTTTCAATTATTATTTTCCATTCTTATTGTTAAAGCCCATCAGAATGACTATTTGGTGAGACATTCCCCCTCATCAATAGTTGAAATTTTTAAAAACATCCTAGATCCCTTTTGTAAATCCACTAACATGATTATAAATGTCGAAAACTATATTGTTTCTATGTATGTGGGGTGTCTGTAATATCCCTTAGATTAATGTTTTTCTTATTGTAAATAAATGTGCATAGGCTTACTTAAGTTAACTATGCTACATTGATAAACATTTAATTATTAGCAACTTAGCTAATAATAATTGTATCTAGAGTTGTGAGTATGTTTTTTATTTTACAAATAAAAATAAACACAAAAACTGAGAAATTAATGGTTAAGAATAGATGGATGAAAGAGGAAAAAAGGCTGCAATATTTTTTTGGAAATTATTATTATCCATCATCAAGTCCTAGGCATCTAGTCTTGGTGATTAGATTTAATTTTTAAATTATGATATTAGCCAATTAAATATTTCCTATAAGATAGGAATTTGTCCTCAAAAGTGGGAGACAAGAGCTCATTAATGAACAATTAACTACCTGCCACATGTTGGTGAGGTGGGCACAGTTAGTAACCACCTAAAGGGTGGTAGATGGATATTGTATGAGAATTCTCATGCTTTTGTTTCAATTATTTTGAGAGAAGAATTGGAGAGACTAAAGAGAGGCAAGGATGAAAAGACGGGAATAATTTGCAGGAATTATTTGATCGGGGGACAAGAATTGTTTGTTGTGTCAAGGTTGGGAGGATTTAAGTAATTATCCATATATTTCCTAGAATTATTATTAGGTCGGTTTTCTCTAACGTTGTTCTTATCTTATGTTAGAAAAGAAAAAATCTACTTTAAGTTCTCTGTGATTTTACAGTTTACTATGTCTTTGAAATGATTAAATGGATATTTTTTTTTGTTAAATTAAAAACAAAAATATTATTTTCATAAAGGATACAAAGGCGATAAAGACAAAGAAACCTTGATGGACAATATTACTTAGTAAATACTAGACTCTAACATGAAGGGAAATTTTATTTTTGTAGTAGTATATTATTAAGCAAAAGAAAATGATATTATAATATATGTACAGGTTGATTATGGAATTAAAGTCATTATATCATTAGACATAGGGAATGCTATTTTTTTATTATTATATGTTTTGATGTAATTGATTTCATACTAGTATGGTTATTGAAGAAACTATAACATAGAAATTTTGTAGTTTCGTGCAATACATTTAAAATGAGAAAGGAATTATATCTAAATATTCTAATGCATGAAGATTAGTAAATAAAAGAAAAAAAGTGGAAGAATTATAGAATCTTGACAAAGAATCACCATGGAGTTAAAGGAATAGACTATTTGAAGCAACTTTTGGAGAGAAAAGAGTAATATTTTATTAAAAGGGATTAACTTTTACAATTGGTATGAAAACATGTAGATTCACATTGTGCAAAATACAACAATAAGAGATTTCTTTGTTACAATTAGAGAACCCTTGAGTTAAAACCAAGAAGAGACTCAGTGAATAATTCTCTATAACCAGTCAAGAAATACATGTACACCATGGGAATCAGCACAAACTCCCTTGTTGATTAAAGAAGATAGAGTTTGAGTTTGGAGAGTCAAAGTATTTGGAAATATTGAAGAAAAAGATGTCAACTCTTAACATCTGGATATAACTTCCTAAGAAACAATAAAAGAAAATCACTCACATTTCCATGAAGAAAAGATGAATAAGAAATATATATATGTGTGTGTGAGAACACTAAAAATTTGAATGAAAATTCTAATAGTCAATACTTTATAGTAAAGGAAAAATAAATTAAAGACCATATAGCTATATTCCTACATACACTTGTCAATAATAAAAGAATATTTTTGTTGTAAAGTTACACAAAGTAACAAGGAAAATATGATAGATAATTAACAATGTCAAAATGTATTAAAGTTGGAATTTGAGGGAAAAAAATTGTATATACAATTTTATGAATTTATTTACTATAAAAAAAGGTATAGTTCCAATAAAGACCTTAATGACGGATTACAATCATAGCAAATGAGAACTTACAAACGTAAGTTTTAGTACAAACCCAATTCGTACCAAACAAAAGCAAGTCTCAAATCATGGCAGAGTACATGCCTAGTATTAAATCATAAATCCCTAGGATAGTGTAGTTTCCATGGATATAGCATGGAAAAATTAAAAAGAGAACTAAAAGAACCGAAAATAAACATTGTTTTATAAGAGAGGGTTCACCATTTTCTAAAAATGAACTAGAGGGTTCAAATAGTTTTTCAACCTAGAGAAAGCACATATTTGTGTGTTAAAATTTAAAAGACAAGACGAGAATTTTATTGCCAACTATGTAATCATAATCATAACGCATGTGCCTCTCACCTATTACAAAAGCACAAAAATACAATAATAGTTAAAATAGTGTAAAAGTTAAAAAAGAAAAGTTACAAGTTGGGATTTTAACTAGTTGGGGAGAGAAAACTTAACTTGATAAGATTCATTGAGCTTCTTATGAAAAGAATCCTCTATATATAAAAGAAATTAATCTAATGGGTTTTATAAAAAAAAACAAAGCATTTTATTTAAAGTAAATATAGTTGAAAAATTCTTGATAATCAAAAATGGTAGAAAAATTCTAGAACAAGAATTTAAAGGAAAATCTCTCTTGTGATTCAATGGCCATAATATATCAAAAAAATATTAAGTGAGGAACATCCGAAATAAATGAATAAAAGAACAACATCCAAATATCAATGAATAAAAGAGATCTAGAAGAAACCCAAAAACTCCAAACTTGATATGTAAATTCTTTATCTTAAAATGAAGAGAAACTCTCATGTAACTAATAAGAATTTCAAACAAATATTTGTATACATTATAGGGTCCAAAAGAAAAATATTGACATCTGAACCATTTTGTGCAAATGTACTTCTCGAAATAACATATAGAACCCAAGAAGTAAACTCAGTTCTAAAGAGTAATTTTAATACAAAATATTCAAAATATAAGAACTCAAAGCTATCGCATGATGGTAATAATGAATAAATCCTAACGAGCATGGATGAAGGAATTAATGATAAATACAAGAGCTTAATTTTCCCTTAAGGCTATAAACATTATGTACATATAATGTGGAGAGAAACAAATACAATCCAAGCCCAAATAATATATTGACTAAATAAAAGTAGCTAAAAAGGAAAACAAATTTTCCATTCTCTATTTGTGTAGACAGACATAAAATAGCTCTCACCTTTCCCATATTCACGAGACATACCAGTAAAAAGGAAAAATATATGAGATAACTATGCAAGGGTATTTCATTTTGGGATATTTCCATATACTACGAATATGAATACAAAGAAATATTCAATTTCTAACAAAATTGTAGAGAAAAAAAAGCTAATTGCTTAACAATAGATAAATAATCCAAATAACTAAAGAAAAATAATGCAAATGAAATAGTTACCTTACTCGAAAGCTAGATAAATTGTGGTTAGAGAATATAGAAACAGTGAATAGAGTACCCCATAAAAAATTGGCACCCTCTATAACAAAATAGACCAAGGCAAAACAAAAAACCCTAATCCCTTGTTGGAGGAGCTAGTTAGCGCAACCGACTAGCTCAAGTTATGATATCAACTCTACAATGTAATGAATGCACACGATGTCAGTTATGGTTTTGGTGTCGACATATAATAAAGAGTTATCCACGTTCTTATGTTGGTTCTCCTTTACCATGTCTCTATGAATATTGTTTATGTTTATTATATAATTACATGATGTCTGTCTATTAGTGACTATGTATTCTTTTCACTAGATTACAACATTGGTTCCGTTGCAATGCATAGAATTTCGGTGAAATAACAAAGACATAATGAATGTGCAAAGTACAGAGGTTTCAATAGTCATTGAAACCCTAATATGTAAAACAAAGTACCACATGTGTAACATTATAGTGGAACAAGTCAATTAAAAAAACATCGAATACCAACCATGTATCAAGGTATTACGAAAGATTAACTATGTTTAATCGAGCTATGCATGTATATAATGAGGGCTATATATTTATGATATAATTTATTAATTTATGAAAACAAAAACAAGTGTTATTGCAAGATAGATAATCAATAGAAAATGTTTTTATAAATTTAATGATGGGAAAAATACCATAGAATATATATAGCGGTAGGTATTTCTTTTATAAAAAAAAATGTAAACCATCCTCGATTATGATTTTACTGAGTTTTGAAAAAAAAAAAAAAAAAAAAAAAAAAACTATACATGTAAATACTAGTACTGCGCACAAGATTATAAGATGATTACGGTTCAATAAGATTGTTATCACTTCATTTATAATGTAATAATCAATTTCAAGAACACCATGAAGTGAAATAATTAATTTCAAGAAGAATAAAAGGTGTGGTGAAAATCTAAGTCCAAGAAAGTTATAATATCATGAGCTAGAGTGTTTATTTTAATAACAATAAATAATTAGTGTGTGGTTGGGAGTTATTATAGTGTTATTGAACAAGAATATGGTTATTTTCTTTATTGTTCCCTTATCAGGCGATTGATTTATACTAATTATTAAATCAATTGAGATTCCACTTAAAAAAAAATTGTACAAGAAAGGTATTTGAAAATGGCTTATTACTAAGTTGGAAAATAGACTAAATATTAATTGCCTTTGATGGATTTCTTGTGGAGGTAGAATGGTTCTTATTAGGGATGTATTGGAAGCACTATCAGTATATTGGATTTCAATTTCATGGTTTTTTAAATATATGTTCGGAGACCATTAGATAAAAATTCTACAAATTTATTTTGTTAGGAGACCAAGAAACAAAGGACTTGCATTAGCTTCATGGAAGAGATTGGTTGTTATAAATCCTAGTGGAGGATCAAGACTTAAAATCCCTTTCTATTCTCCAAAGTACTAGCTACCAAATAAGATTGCAGGATTTTATAGGGAAAATGGATGTGGTTCCATAAATCAATGCAAAATATATATCGCTATATATAGTAGAAGAATTGGAAATAAACCCAAATAAATAGTTTTGTAGTGCATATTTCATATGAAAAAATGCCAAGTCAACCGAAATAAACTCAAATAAATAGTTTTGTAGTGCATCTATCATATGGAAAGATGCCAAATCAACCTTTCAATTTTTAGGGAATCGGTTGATATGCAAGGTGGGAAAAGGTGAGAACGCTCAAATTACGTTAATATTGGGATAGGTAGAAAAGTATTGCATATATTACCTCCTTGTTTAATTTGGGATATTAGAAGTAAAGGATATTATGCTCTCATCCAAATCATGAACTAGGAGAGATCTACAAATTAGTAGTGAGAAAAGCTCTCATAGGTTGACTTAGGAATAAGAATAATTTTCTAAAGGTTGAAAGGTTGATTTGGATGTTCTAAGAGATAGAAATGTTAAAATTCAACAAGATATGATAAGGTGATTTGGTCACTCAATCTCATAGGGCCATATGTGTCTAAGCTAGGATATAGAACATTGGTCGAGTAAGGCCTAGATGGATAGTAGGCGTGGTGGTGGAGAATTATTTTGAAACTAAAGTGTCATTCCAAAAATAAAATAAAAAATTCATGTGTTTGATTTTAAAAACTAAGTTTCCCACATGGAAAGTTCTCCAAAAATATAATTTTAATGGTCCAAGTTGGTATAGTTTATGTAAACAAGATGATGAAACTATCAACCATTTAATTGTGAACTACTCCTTCACTAAAGAGGCTTGGAAAGAGGTTGAAAGCATGATATAACAAGATAAATTATGGGGAGGATATGTAGGAAAAGCCTTTTCATAGTTTGCTATTGTAATAAGGGCATAAAGAATATCAAATCCCTTCCCATGAACATAGCTTGTGGAGTAAGGATTGTTAGGCATATGATATTACTTGAATGAAATGAGACTTTACTTCTTAAATGTATGATTCAGACTCTCAATATCACTAATGCTTACCCACATGTGGAGGAAGAAAACAACTAAACATGAACTTGCAAAACATGTAATAAACATGGCTCTTCCTTGGGCTTATTTTGATGGAGCTTGGCAAGGAAATCTACCTAAAGGAGGTGATGTGGAATTTTATATCTCTCCTCCACACACCATATCTCCTTCAAAGTGAGAATTGGCTAAGAATTAACAATTTCTATGAACTAATGACACTCAAATCACTTCTTTAATTACCCAAGAACATAGAATCTCACAAATTCAATTTTTTGGTGACTCTCTCTTAATCATTAAATGGATTAGAAAAGGAGAGATTCTTAATATGTTTTTATTAATATATTGTATTTTAAAAAAATTAAACATTTCTTTACTCTAATAATGATTTTAATTTTAAGTTGAAAATATTATTTTATTATTTTATTTATATATGTTGGGACTAACTGTTATATCTTTGTATTATTTATTTATATTACTAGATTAGGATTTCCATCCAGATTTTAATGATGAACCACATCCTGTGGTTTGAAACAGGTCAAACTAAAAATTATCAATGTGATTTATTGGAAATAACTTGTCATAAAATTATATATATTTATTTTTTTAATAAAAAATTTAAACAAATAAAGATATACCACCATGTAATTACTTTTTCAAACATGACTATAAAGACCCTTATAGCCGATAGACAATGCAAACTTCAAAACCTCTAATGATTAAACAACACCACCTTACTTTCTTCATATGCATCCAAAATTTACTAATGCCAAAAAAAAATTAGAAATTTGTTTTTTAATTGAAAGTTTAAGCAAATAAAGATATACCACCATATAATTATTTTTCATCTGTGATGGAAAAGTCCCTAGAAAATGCAGTATGTGTTGGAATATTTAGAAATAGATCTGAGCTTGTGTGTATATAGAAAAATTCCTGATGGTTGATAAGTAATGAGATTATATTCTCAATTTTTCAATTGAGTATATTTCAAACAGTTAGGAAGGTTTAGGATAATCTCTTTACCCAAATTCAAATCTCATTGATATAGCTATATATAGTTATCATGAAATATGTTTTATTATATACTTCTTACTTAAATAGGAAAAGACAAATTCGAAACAGTTATATTTAAAAATAATTATATTTAAAAATTTATTACTTTTATAGAAGATGTGTTTTTGACTATTAAGCTTATTTAAATTATAACATTAAACTTATTTAAACATTAATATTGTTTGAATAATTTGAAATCGAAATAGGTTAAATGTCATAACATAATTCTTATTTGATATTTATTAATTAAAACTCATTAATTTATTAATTTTGTTATTTTTCATTACACTTATTATCCCATCCTCATCCATGTAATAACCTATTAAAAAATCCTCATCCATGTAATAACCTATTAAAAAATGTATTGATGTTGACATTAAATCCAAAATTCCAAAATATTGATGTTGACATTAAATCCAAAATTTACACCACTAATGAACATTTTAATTAATATTTTATTTATCCCAAAATTTACACCACTAATAAACATTTTAATTAATTTTTTATTTTTTTTTAAAACTACTTATAAACATTTTAATTTATTTTTAAAATTTTTAAAACCTATTTTTCCTAGGTTCTTATGGGTTAAATTGTTTAGGGTCTTATTATTTAATGATTGTTTGGGGTCTTATCAAATGGGACGCATATCTTATCTTTATTATTGTGTAAGGATGGTTCATTTGTAGAAACTCGTTGGGCGTGATGAGCGGTTGTGCTGGTTAACATTGCAACACGTGTGTCGAACCCTCTCCTCGCTAGCGAGTCAGCGACTTGATAAATGTGTAGGCATCACTGAACTTCAGTGATGAGCGACTCATTTAATTATACGATTCCCGTCACATTGTGGATGATGGGTTGTGATATTTTTCTCATTTGAGTTGGGTTTTGCGGGTGGAAACCCTAAGCTAGACGGCATCTGGTAATAAGACGTTTCAAATTTAAGCTTCTAAGGAAAGAGCCGCCTTTCCAATTTCTACATTCTCCTTAGCTCCTGAAGTTATGGTCACCGCGTCTTCCCGGGCGTTCACCCTCGACTCTCTCGCGGCTGCCTCCATCGTTGCCTGAACTTATGGTCACCGCGTCTTCCCTGTCATTCGCCCTCGACTCTCTCACAGCTGCCTCCGACGCCATGCTCTGACGTTTCAAGATCTCTCTTCCAAGAATCGTTAAACCTTTGTTTTTCCGAGAATGTGCGAAGTAAACGACGAAGCAGATCAATATGCTCAATAATATTTCATGATTTTTATAGTACGGCACGACGTATACGTGTCAGCTTAACGAAAACGTGTCAAGAGCATAAGCGTAGTCAACATCATAGGAAGATAGAACAGACACGTCATCACTAAATGACGAGAAGGGTAACAAAACAGAAAACCAGCGACTCGCTTAATATTTTTAATATTTTTTTTGTCTGCAATGGTGGTGGAGAAGGTGTACAATGAGTTGTGTTCCATCGATGTAAAACCATGTGATACACAAATTGATGGAGCAGTTGAAAGGGGGCCTCATCACGCAATCATTTCGCGATTCCTGCGCATCCAACATGACGGGCAGGATGAAAGGGAGCTCCATTGCATTCCAAAGCCAACTCTGCCTCGGAAAATCTCCAGCTTTCTCCAAGTGCGGGCTCTTCTTTTTCTCCAGTTATAAAACGGGGGATTTTCCCATTAAAGGATACACCGCTGAGGAGCTGGAAAAGGCCGGGATTAAGTTCAAATCATTCTCCAAGTGCTCCGACTACATCTGGTTTGACAAATATTCGCACATACTGTATCTTCCGCGGATGACTGTCACATCCCCTACGCAGACTGAAGTGTTCTTCAAGAACCTTCTCGCCCTGGTGTTCGATGATCCACCCGGAGCAACGAGGTGAGTCATTTAATTCAGTTGATAGACGCGCTCATCGAAATTTAATTCAGTTGATGGACGCGCTCATCGAAACTTCCTGCGACATTCGCACGCTGAGGAAGTGTCATGTCATTCGTTTGGAAAGTGCGTTATCTGACAACCCATTAACGGAGATCTGGGACAGTATGCATAAACCATCCTCCACTGGCCACCTCGAACCTCCCGAGGAGCTGAAACAATTCCTCGACGATGTGCTTACCAGTAAGTGTTGCATCATCAAATGGAGAATTGCGCTTCCTAGACATTTTACAGATATTATAAGTTTTATTTTTCGAAGTCAGGCAATGTTGTTGGGAGTTGTCTATAATGCGACTTTTTGGAGATTCTGGTGACGGAATCCGGCGAAAGAAATGAGGTTAAATCTTGATTTTTAGCAGTTAAAATGGTTTTTAAATTGCATATTTGGATTCAGCGCCCTGAAAAACCCCTCGGAGCCATTGATTGTGCAGAAACTAGCTATCAAACTTGGGATTCCAATGAATTGCTGCCGGATTTTGACCGAAAAAATCCACCGGCAAGACTTTCAAAAAGTCGCATTATAGACTACTGCTGTTGTAAGTCTGCTGGTTGTGATTTTATAATGACCATGGACATATTACAAGTGTTGCAGTAGGTTGTGGCAATGGACATCTTACATGTGTTGTAGAAGGTTGTGGGGGAATTTCAAAAAACGTGAGATTTGTGATTCTGGTTGCTATGTTGTAAACCGCTTCATAATGTGATGCCATGCAGTTATAGACCGATAAAAATTGCAAATCTCATATGCCTATATTTTTAGTTTTCTTTTGTATTTAATTATTTTTGTATTTTTGAATCTTTATTTATTTTGTATTTTTAAATTTTTATTTAATTGTTTTACATTTATATTAAATTCTAAATTTCTAGAATGATACAATTATAAAATTGTCATATATATTATCAAATAACATATTAAATTATATAAAATAACAAATTATATAGTATAAAAAATAAACTATCAAATAATAAATAATATTTTTTTATTTTGAGAAATATAGAAATTATTAAAAAAAAGTAATAGTTAGCTAAATTATTATTCTCAGTATTTAGATTACATAATTTTTAATTTATGTGGTTTCTTGAAATACACTTTGAAATATCCAAATTTTACTATTTATTTTCAAAGTCTTTGATATAATGGTTAGTTAAATTATAATTTTATATTGTTTAAATGACAATTTTAATATCAGTTTTGCCAAATATTTTATTCATTTTGAAATGTCATAAGGTAATTAATGCAGATGTGAATTTTTTATATTTTTTACAATACATTGGAATCTAGTTATGTAATTCATGGTCAAATTGTCACTAGTGAATTTTGCCTAAAGTCAAATAAAAATTAATTGAAATATCTTTAAATTATTATGCATTCAAAAACACATTATTAAACAAATATATATCATAATTTTGTTAAAAATTATATCACCTAAAATTAATAAGGTAATTGTGTCTTTATTAAATAAAACATTGCAACTTCAGCATTTTCTTAATTTATTAGCTCGTTTATTGTGTTTGATAAAAAGCTCTACTTGAGCTTTCATCTCACTTGTGTAGAACATATATTTTTTGTTCATATTTAGTATATTCATATATATTTGTGATGGTTATCTTGAGCATATTCATATGTATTAGCACAAATGTAATATTCTGTAAAAATAGAAATTGGTAAGAGGTTATATATCTGTATATGTTAGCACTTTTAGTTAGCAGATTTCCAATGCAAGATAACTGTCATGTCACTATCATTAATTTTTTTTTTGTATGGTATTACTAATGTATGAATGGGCCTCATGTCAATGTAACTTTGTAAATTATTACAGTACTTGCTCTTCCGGCCATCTATAACATTTTTCTGGGCAACCAAATCGTTGTTTTCTGGTGATAATAAAGGCTCGGTCCTACCTATTCTAGTTTCATTAACTATATAACACCTTGGGAAAACTCCCAACTCCTCGTGATCTGTAAGTTGGTGATACAGATTGACATCTAACAATTCTTATTAATTATACGTTTGATTAGCTGTACCTTTGGTGTGTTCTTTGGGTTTTGCATTTAATCTTATTGCTCTGCCTTGTGTGTGGCACGAGCAGACTCATTTCCCACAGGCATCATTCTCGGGCTTGTCACTAGATCGATGGAGGTCATGATGGTTTGTAAATCTACAATTCAGAATTCTTCCAGGGTTAGGTCATCCATATCTTGTTTGTCATGTTGCATTTTTGCTTTGGCGCCAACTCCATTCTCCTGTTGTTTTGTTTTTCCACGACCCGCTCTGTTATTGTTCCAGGGCCTTGAATGGGTTGGAAGCTCCCAGAAATAAGTTATGGCATCTGTGCTATTTGGTGAAACCCGGGTGAGTACTCTAGTTATTATTTCTTAGAATTCTCTGCCATTGAAACTCTTCCTTGACATGCATTTTCCCCTAACTTCGTTAGCTAATGGTTTGCTACGTGTTCTCTGTTTGTAGGGTCCTTCTCCAGGTTCCAGAGATGTTCAATGCTGCGGCGTGGTAAGTGCTTTACCAAACTTCGTCGCTAAGATCCCGGGTAAGGGGTTTATCTCCGGATTGAAGGATTTTCAGCTGAGCTTGACTCCCCTGCATATTTGGACTGGGTTTTTGATTTCCACTATTTTACTAAGTTTGTTCCCGAGTTAGCTCACAATCCTATTGAGTTTAGAAATGTTATGTGATTTATTAGTTGTATGTTGTAGAAGTTTAAAACCCTTATACGACATTCGTGTAGAGGGTTTGTTTTCCGATATGTGGCTTGGACAGTGGCTACTCAAATGTAATTTATGTATTAAACTTTGCTAGGGTTTAATCCCGTGGCATATCTGGTTGTTTTTATGTACATCGATGTGTATTGGAATTATTCCTCTAGGATTAACCTGAGAGATGCCAGTCAAATTTACCATTTAATTTATTGCTTCCTTTATGTATCCATCTTGCATGACTATATATGATTCAAGGGTTTTGATATTGGTTGGTTATCGTCCAAGCTACATTTGTTACATAATATAATGTAATTTTCCTTAAATCTTTGTTTTCTGTTCGAATGGTAAGAATACACGGCTATGACAACCTCTGTCAGGATTCTTCATTCGTTTTTCTTATGGGTTGTCAAGAGTTCAAGGGAAACCACTCTGTCTGACAATTATTTCCACTCGTCCTTATAGTTATCAGAGAATTTCTAGAAGACAATGACTCTGTCTATCAATGTTTCCTTGTTTCCTTATTGTTAATAGTTATAAGGGATTAGATGTAGCATAGCATTATATATCAACTATTTCTTGTCTTTTACAGTTAGCAGGAATTGTTAAAGAGTTCCATTCTCTTTCGATGGTTCCCGCTTTTATTATTATGAGAATGTTCAGAACATATCACTAGCTAAATCCATTTATTGCCTGAATATCTAAATTTTTTTGTTCTTAAAAGAGATGACTTAATTAATTGACATTGCAGAATTTGTTTTTTTTCTTTTCTTTGGAAAATCATACTTCAGTGGATTCTTGCCATGCTTATTCGCATGACTCAGGGTATTGCCAATTTGGCACATCAGAGCCCTTCTCTACCTGCGCCTTAAGGAAGAAATTTCGTAGGGTTTTGTACACCATTACCACTTGTATATTTTCTTTTTTCAGTTCCAGTGTTTCGATGGTTTATTTTCTATGAAATTTATGTATGTCTTTATACATTTTCCCTTGGCGTTAAGACTTATAGTTTCAGTTTCAATATTTATATGCCCAAGGTTTAACAATAGAGGAAAACGTCTCTGCCAAGTAATTAACTTACCCCTACCCTCAAGGATTTCTCTGTCCTCAAGTAGGGACTTTGTGTGGCTCAAATTCTTTTATAACCCTGTGGTTTTTCTACAGTGACGCCCCTATTATAAGCTTTTCCAAAACCTACGGGGGTTCTAAGTGTACATCCCCCTCCCGTTTTCCTTTTAAACGAAGATAGCATTGATCAATCTATCATCATTATTATTAAATTGTTTAGAGAGTTATAGTTGTATAAAGGTTACTGTTACAATTCTCAAGTCCTATGAATGACACAAACTTAATTAGGCACAACAATTGTAATTTTCAGTACCTGTCTGTTCGATGTTCTAATATTACTTCAACAGAACCGCTCACCTCTGCTCCCTGTACTGTTGCGATCTGCGTAGTTCTATAGAAGCAAAGCTTTCTCTTGTCTACCGCTTCCAATCTACCAGCCAACCTTGAGATTCGCCTTTCAAGACAAGAATCTCTCCCCCGTGCTCTCTTGCAGGACCACTGTCCTTGGTAAGATATCTACACCTAGTGCTTGGCTATCTGGTCCTCACGAGACTTAGCCATTTCTCTTTTTTTTTTCTCTACCTGTCCTCACAGTACAGACTAATTTCCCTCTCCCGTTTTTCCTCTGGAAACCTTTCCAGTTAGGAGAGGTAGTTAGGGTTGCAGTCACTGCAACTGTTTTCCCAACTTCCCCCTCAGAAGTTACCAGCATTTTCCAAGAAAACATTTCTTATCTTGTTAAAGAAATAATAAAAATATTATTAAATTCCAAAACAACTAATAATGTCATATTCAGTTTTTTTTAACCACAGTAAAGTCAAATATTTAAATTTTTCCTGGGGCATTACATCTCCCCTTCCTGAAATTAGACATCCTCCCGATGTCTGTTGACCATGAACAACCCTGGGTAAGCTTTTTTTCATGAGCTCTTCATCTTCCCAGGTGGCCTCATCAGGCCCAAAGTGCTGCCACTGCACTTTAACTTGGGTAATAGCTCGCTTCCGCAACATTACTTCTCTCTGGTCGAGGATGTTTAATGGTTCGACCAAGATTTCTCCTTCCGGTTCAACCTGCAACATCCTAAATCAGTTTTTCTTCTACAGGAAAACACTTAGACTAATCTACTGGAGATAATTCTCACTTGTATATCCTGCCATTCGATTACATGTTTAAGATCATAAACTTATTTTTTTAACATAGACACATGGAAGACATTGTGGACTTGTATGTGACTCGGCAAAGCGAGCTGGTAAGCTACCGACCCAATTCTTGCCAAGACCTGGAATGGTCCACAAAATCGAGGTGCCAACTTAGTGCACTCGTTCCATTGTAATGTGCTCTTTTTTTCTCAAATCCTTATATACACATGGTCACCGACTTGGTACTCTTTGAATTTTCTTTTCCGGTTAGAAAAGTTCTTTTGCTTGTCTTGAGCCGCTTTTAAATTGGATCGTACCTTCTTAACCATTTCCTCCATTTCCTTAAGCATTTTGGGCCCTAACATTAATTTGTCTTCCGGTCCACCCCAGCTTGCAGGTGTGTGACACTTCCACCCATACAGTGCTTCAAATGGGCTCATTTGCAGTGATGTATGATAACCATTATTGTACGCAAACTCAACCAAGTGCAGGTAATCTTCCCACTTGGCTGGTTGCTGCATCACATATTCCCTTAACATGTCTTCCACCACCTAGTTCACCCGTTCGGTCTATCTGTCAATTTGAGGGTGATATGTTGTACTGAAATTCAGTTGAGTCCCCAATTCTGCAAACAATGTCTTCCAAAAGACCGATGTAAATTTTACATCACAGTCTAAAATTTTTGCTCTTGGTAACCCATGCAACCTAAATATGTTTTGCATAAAAATACGAGCGATCGGTACAACTTTGTAAGTAGATTGCACAAGTATAAAATGCGGTGATTTACTTAATTTGTCCACCACCACCATGATGGAGTCATTATTCTTCCTTGTCTTAGGCAACCCTGTTATAAAGTCCATAGAAATAGTTTCCCACTTCCATTCCAGAATGGGTAACGGTTGCAATAACCCTGCCGGGTGTTGATGTTTTGCCTTAATTTGTTGGCACTCCAAACATCATGCCAAATACTCAGCCACACTCTTCTTCATGCCTAGCCATAGTATTCTTTTCGAAGTGTTGTGATCATTTTCTGATACCCCGCGTACCCAGCATAATGACTGTTAGGATATTCCGACACATAGGAAATAGTTAAGTTCAACTTGGTCTAGTATAGAGTTAGGTAAAGTGTGTTTCTTTACCGTTGTACATTTTGTAACTTACAATCCGACGGTCACGATATGTAGTGATCTGACGGTTCACTCTCTCCTCGGTATTACCGACACTTGATCCGTGGGTTGACACCCGATTGGTTCATGAGTTCTATTTAAAGCGCATGGAGGGTCATTGTTCGGGTAATCTGTCTATGAGAGAAAACTTATGTAAATTTTCATTCTTTGATTAATAAATTGCCTGAAGTGGCCACGTTGGCTCAGGCCGTGGACTGTTTCCCTCTTTGAGGGTTTTAACCACGTCAAAAATACTGGTGTATTGATTTGAGATCTGGTTGTGAGCGGTGTCCTTTTGGTGTTCTTTCTGAGGAACTTACCCTGTAAATTCCTACATGGTATCAGAGCTGGTGACCCTGATGATCGGAAGTCTATTGCCGGTTATGTCTCCACTCTTGGTTCAGGACCTATTACATGGGCTTGTAAGAAACAGGCTGCCATTTCTCTTTCGTCAGCAGAAGCAGAGTATCGTGGTGCCGTGGAAGCCAGTAAGGAAGCCTTGTGGCTTCGTCAGATCCTATCAGAATTTGGCTTTGAGCAGCAGCATCCAACCACACTTTGGTGTGATAATCAAAGTGCCATTCAGCTATGTAAAGATCCAGTCCAGCATCAGCGCAGCAAACACATTGAACTACACATGCACTTCATCAGAAAACTCTTTCATGACCATGTTCTTGAAGTGCAATATTGTTCAACAGATGATCAGGTTGCAGACATCTTCACAAAGGCTCTCACAGAGGCGAAGTTCTCTAAACTTCGATATATGCTTGGAGTTCAGGAAGTTGTCACTAAGGGGGGATAGGCTCTAGTGCCTCCTTCCTTCTCCTATTGTGTCATATTTGTAAATCCTTCAATCCTATCCCAAGTTGTTCTTCAGGGGGGATGTTAGGATATTCCGACACATAGGAATAGTTAAGTTCAACTTGGTCTAGTATAGAGTTAGGTATAGAGTTAGGTAAAGTGTGTTTCTTTACCGTTGTACATTTTGTAACTTACAATCTGACGGTCACGATATGTAGTGATCTGACGGTTCACTCTCTCGGTATTACCGACACTTGATCCGTGGCTTGACACCCGATTGGTCCATGAGTTCTATTTAAAGCGCATGGAGGGTCATTGTTCGGGTAATCCGTCTATGAGAGAAAGCTTATGTAAATTTTCATTCTTTGATTAATAAATTGCCTGAAGTGGCCACGTTAGCTCAGGCCGTGGACTGTTTCCCTCTTTGAGGGTTTTAACCACGTCAAAAATACCAGTGTATTGATTAGAGATCTGGTTGTGAGCGGTGTCCTTTTGGTGTTCTTTCTGAGGAACTTACCCTGTAAATTCCTACATGGTATCAGAGCTATTTGAGGGCCGCGTCCGTTGGTGATCCAAATCTGAAGCCGATAGAACTGCATGCGGCTGTCGTTTCCTAGATCTACTGTTTCTGATTGCTTTTGGGCCGAGAGGACTACTCTGTTGTGTTCGGAGCATCTGTTCCAGTGAGGAATCCCTTTCGTTTCACGCGAAAAGGTTTCCAGTAGCCCTATCTGCGTCATTTTTAAGATCTGGAGGTATACAGTGTTTATCTGTAGTTTACTGTTATTTTCTCTCTGCTTATTTCGGTTTCGGTTTATTTAGCTTTTTTTTAACCAGATCTATACCTTTCATTTCTGTGTATGCTCTTTGCCCTGCGACTCTGTACGATCTGGGAAAATCAGAAACAGAAAGGAAGGATTTTTTCCCATGCGTATGCTCTTTTCCCTGCACCTTAGTGTGATCTCGGAAAATCAGAAACATTGAGAAAAATATTTAGTTTTTCGGCTAAAGCTAATTTTTTTTTAAATATTTAGTTTTTTTGGTAAAGCTAACTTCGAGCCATAAGGTTCGTTTTTCTTTGCATGTCCGTGTTGGGTTTTGTGTTTTGTGTTTTGTAGGGAAAAAGAGGTTTCTCAAGGCAAGCACGCAACCCAAAGCCCCCCCTCTCTCTCTCTCTCTCTCTCAAATTTTTGTATAGCTCAATTGGTTCAAAGTTATTTTAAGAGAGTAGAGGTCTTTCAAATCTCCATTTTGTGGGGGCGTTTTTTTTTCATTCCCGCACATTCGCGCACTTTGCCGGCAACTTCAACAAATATTTTTCAAAAAGCCATAACTTCTTCATCCGGAAGCCTTTTTCAGAGCCGTTTTTTTTAAAACAGCCTAATTTTTCGAGATCTATCTATTGGAACACTTACTTTCAGCATCTTCAGCTTCAGTTTTTTTTTTTAAATGGAAAGTCCATGCCAAGTCATTCTTGACAGCACTAACTACTTCCAATGGGTATCCTACATGGAAGATTTACTTAGAAGTAAAGGTCTCTACAGAATAGCCACGGGCCAAGAGAAGAAACAAAAAGATGAAGACAAGGTTGCAAAATGGGAAAATAGACAAGATCAAGCACGTGGTTTGATAGGGATGTCTATTTCTCCTGATCTTAGATTCCATATTGCAGAACTTGAAACTCCTCATGAAGCATTGGACAACTCACTAAAGTTTTTGGGATTAAAAATGAAATTAGAGCCCATCAACTTGAAAATGAGTTGCTTACATTGGATCCTAATAATTTTTCTTGCATTGAAGATTTCTTGTTCAAATTCAAGACCCTTAGATATCTCTTTGAAGGTGTTAAGGTTAAGAAAGAAGATAGTAACCTTATTTATTCCATCCTTACTAAGTTGGGACCAGCCTACTCTGTATTTGTTTCCACCTTCCATTCTACAAGGGAAGCTTTCATTTGTCAAGGAAAAGACTACAAGGCCCCTTCCTTTGACTCTTTTTGTGATTCTTTAATAAGAGAACAAGAAAAACTCTTACACCTTGGTCTTCTTAATCTTGGAAACTCTTCCAAGAAAGCGTTAGTCGCCCAGCAGCAACCAAATTTAAAGAATTCTAAGAAGTCATATCCTAAAAAGAATGGTCCTAAACCAAACAAGGGTCCTAAGCAAACTCAGCCTCAAAATGAAAGATCATTTCAGCAAAATGATAAGACCAATAAAAACAAATGGAAGAAGACTGATCGACATTGTAATTTTTGTAATCGAGATGGCCACTTAGAATCTAAATGCTTTAAGAAGATGGAAGCCTTGGAAGCCGCAATGAAGAAAAATAACATCCATGTGGAGCATTCTTCTACTTCAACTTCAACTTCATCTTCAGGAATGGCACTTTCTGCATGTCGTTGTCAATCATCTCAGTCTGGTTATGCATTAAATGTATTTTCTTCTTCTCATTCTCATGAGTGGCTCATTGATTCTGGAGCCTCTTATCACATGGCCAAAAACAAAGCCATGTTTTCTTCTTTAAATGATTGTAACACCAAAAATATATATGTTGGTGATGATAGATCTCTTAATGTTGTAGGGACTGGAACTGTTCATCTAGACAATGTTCAGTTTAATGATGTATTATGTGTTCCAACCTTATCCAGCAACCTTCTATATGTATATCAGATAACTCATTCAGGTGAAGGTAAAATTGTTGAATTTTCACCTCATGATGTTGTAATCAAGGATCTAAGAGATCCTAAACAGATTCTAGCTACTGTATTGCTGATGATTCCACAAGGTTGTATAAGTTTCACAACTTTGGGTCATCAAATCTTCCCTCAGTATTTGTTGCTCATAATGATGAAGTGAGCAAACTTTGGCATGAGCGATTTGGTCACTTAAACTATCGCTCCTTCAGCATCTATGTAAAGAAAATATGGTGACAGGTCTTCCTATGGTATCTTGCAGAGATGGTGTTTGTTCCGGATGTGTACTCGGAAAACATCATCGGGACAGTTTTGAAAAACGTGCCTCTTGGCACGCCTCAGCCCCTTTACAGCTTGTGCACAGTGATTTATGTGGTCCTCTTCCTGTTGCTTCATCTCTGGCTGCAAGTATTTCTTAACTTTCATTGATGATTTCTCCAGACGCACTTGGGTATACTTCTTAAAACTCAAGAGCGAAGTATTTAACACATTTTTGGCCTTCAAAGCCTTTGTTGAAAAACAATCTGGACATCAAATTCTTAAGCTAAGAACTGATAATGGTGGAGAATATGTTAAAAACACATTCATTAACTTTTGCACTGAAAATGGAATTCAAATGCAAC
>APFE031077658.1:333546-382349 GCA_000404065.3 Pinus taeda | reverse complement strand
ATTTGAGATCTGGTTGTGAGCGGTGTCCTTTTGGTGTTCTTTCTGAGGAACTTACCCTGTAAAATCCTATAAGCAATGGGTTTGGTTTGTACTCTTGTCTCCTCTGTCCAATTTGATGGTTAACCTTGTATCTTAGTCCCATGGGATATCCTTTAGTGGCTACTAGCTTTACGGGTGGCACTACATGGGAAATCTTGATTTTGGTTGCGTGGTCCAGCTTCTCGACACCATATACATCACTCCCTTCCACTAATTATCACCCCTTTCACCATATTTCTCATTCGGGTTCACATTTATCCATTGGGTCCACAAGGAGTTAGTCTCCCCTCCCCTTGTCCACACTTTGGGTCAGGCTTGGAACAATGCCCCGAAGGTTGATGCAACTGAAAGAAAGTTAAACACATAATTTGGCCACTATCAATAGGAAAAGCACCATAAAATGCAAAATATGGTCGGGACATACAGATTTAGTGCGTGGGAAAAAGCCAACATGAGCTATACCCCTTATCATTATGGCCATCACCCTGGTTCTTACGACCCCTATATGAGCCCTCTACATCACTAAGGAACCCATGATTGTCCCAACCCCAGGTGGGAAATGAGCTGCCCAAACTTAAAGGGGTATTCATTGCTATATCAAGGGTCTCGTCTTTTTTCTTAACGAACAATATTAGGGCTCCCCAAGGAGACACACTGGGGCGAATATAGTTTTTTTCTAACAATTCTTGTAACTGCATTTTTAGCTCTGTCAATTCTAATGTGCTCATTCTGTAAGGTGCTTAGGATATCGGGGCTGCCCCAAGCACCAATTTGATTGTAAAGTCTATATCTCTTTTAGGTGGTAACCTAGGAATGTCTTTCGGAAACACATCCACAAATTCTTGTATCACTAGAATATTTTCCAATGTGGCTGTTTTTTCTTTGGAGTTAGCGTAGCCCACTTGGATAGCATAGATATGACATCCCTTCATGATGCATTTTGCTAACTGAGAAGCGGTTATTGGCCAAACCTGTACTGGTCGCTTAATCCCTTGCATCTCTTGCCTTACTCCAAGCTCATCTTTGCAGTAAATAGTCTTTGTTTTGCAGTTGACTATGGACTAGTGTTTTTCTAACCAATCCATACCGATTAGAACATCATATGAACCAAGGGGAAGCACATTAAAATCTTCCATCATTAGCTGTCTTGCTATCTTTAAAGCGCAGTTATTAACTTTTGCAAGCACTCTTCTCTTTGCCCCTGTAGCCAGTTGTACTAGCCAAGGGTTCTTGAATTTAATAGGTTGCAATTTACAATGATCTACAACCTTAGGGCTAATATAACTTAAGGTGGCCCTAGGGTCAATTAAAACAATTACAGCAAGGTCTGAAATTTTACCTTCGAATTCCACCATGATCGGTTGGTACTCCACTTGACGATCTTCCAGGGTTGCATTGATCCTTGGTAGACTACGTCCCACATCACCGACTGTTGATGCTTCATGGATCTGGGATACTTGTTCGGTTCCCTTTCATTGAGGGCAGTTTTTAACATAGTGAGGCCCACCGCAGCCCCAACACTGCACTGGAGGCCTTGCTGTCCCTTCGCTGTCTATCTTTACAGATTGTTCGCCGACTCTGGATTCATTGGTTGGCTTGGACCTGAGCAAAATTTTCTGTACATTTCTATTGTTTTTCCCCTTACCAAGTCCTTTGTTACTGCTACCGCGATTCCCTTTATTGTTTCTCGCCAACTTGTTACTTCTCTTATCATTCCACATTTTACCTGGAACTTCTCCCTTCTATCTACCTTGCTGATAACAAATCCTGGCTTTACGTATTGCTTCGTCCATAGTCTTTGGATTTTCAAACTCAATCCTTTCCCACATATTCTGAGGTAAACTGCTAACGAACCTCTGCACCTTAGGTTTTTCCTCTCTAATGTAAGGCACATAACGAAGCAATGAAATAAAACGAATGATAAATTCGTCCATGGTTTTCTGCCCCAACCACAAATCATGGAATTCTCTTGCTTTTTCGTCATAGAAATGCTCGGTTAGGTATCTTTCCTTAAAGTACCTTTGAAATTTCTCCCAGGTTATGTTCTGTTTGCTTACTCCTCTGACGATCTTAACTTCTTCCCACCACAGGGTGGCTTTTCCTTGTAGGTGGAAGATGGCCAACCGTGCCTTAAGGTTGTGATCGTATTAATACAGCTGGAAATATTTATTCATATTAATCAACCATGCCTCTGCTGCTTCCTCCTATTCTCCATCAAAGTGCGGTGGTTTGATCTTGCAGAATTCCCCTTGCAACTCTATTTATTGCCTTCTTGATGTCTGTTGTTTAGAAGCATTATCAGATCGTTCCTCCTCGCTTCCTTCCGACTCTTCGGGGACTGTGTGGTGGTGCTGCTCTTCTGATACTCTTTGTTGTTCAGCACTGGGATTCGATGGATGCTGATTCTGTTTATCGGATAAGATTTTTATAATCCTCTCCTGCTCATAGTCAACCTTGCATTGTCTTCTCGTAATCGGGCCATTTCATTTTTCAACTCTTGTACTGTTTCCAAAATCGCTAGATTTGTATTTCGAGCCTCCTCTCCCAGTTGTACCCATAACTCGGGGTTATTCTCAGGACCAGTTGCAAGTTCCTAACCCACCACAAACCTGTGTGACGCACTGCCAACTCTTCTTATATTGTCAATCTACTATCTACCTATTCTTAACAGAAGAAAAGTGACAAAAAGAAAATCCACACATTAACTGTTTTTGCTTGAACTACAAAAATAGAGAAGAAAATAAATTGTGTGTACTTTATCTGTTTCTCAGTTTTCAACTCCCACAGGCCTCAGTTTTTGTAACCTGGGCTCTGATACCAATTGTCATGTCTCCATCATTAAAAAAATAAAATTTGTATGGTATTACTAATGTATGAATGGACCTCATGTTAATGTAACTTTGTAAATTATTACAGTACTTGCTGTTTTGGCCATCTATAACGTTTTTCTGGGCAACCAAATTGTTGTTTTCCGGTGATAATAAAGGCTCGGTCCTACCTATTCTGGTTTCATTAACTAAATAACACCTTGGGAAAACTCCCAACTCCTCGTGATCTGTAAGTTGGTGATACAGATTGACATCTCGTAATTCTTATTAATTATATGTTTGGTTAGTTGTACATTTGGTGTGTTATTTGGGTTCTACATTTAATCTTACTGCTTTGCCCTGTGCGTGGCACAAGCAGACTCATTTCTTGCAGACACCATTCTCGGGCTTGTCACTAGATCGATGGAGGTCATGATGGTATGTAAATCTACGGTTCAGAATTCTTCCAGGGTTAGGTCATCCATATCTCATTTGTCATGTTGCATTTTTTCTTTGGTACCAACTCCATTCTCCTGTTGTTTTGTTTTTCCACGACCAGCTCTGTTATCGTTCCAGGGCCTTGAATGGGTTGGAAGCTCCCAGAAACAGGTTATGGCGTCTACGATATTTGGTGAAACCCGAGTGAGTATTCTAGTTATTATTTCTTAGAATTCTCTGCCATTGAAACTCTTCCTTGACATGCGTTTTCCCCTAACTCCATTAGCTAATGGTTTGCTACGTGTTCTCTATTTGTAGGGTCCCTCTCTAGGGTTTCAGAGTTGTTCATTGCTGCTGCGTGGTAAGCGCTTTACCATAATTCGTCACCGAGATCCTGGGTAAGGGGTTTATCTCCGGATTGATGGCTTTTCGGCTGAGCCTGACTCCCCTGCATATCTGGACTGGGTTTTTGATTTCCACTGTTTTACTAAGTTTGTTCCACAATTAGCTTGCAGTCCTATTGAGTTTAGAAGTGTTATGTGATTTATCAGCTGTATGTTGTAGAAGTTTAAAACCCTTATATGACATTCATGTAGAGGGTTTGTTTTCTAGTATGTGGCTCAGACAGTGGATACTCAAATGTAATTTATGTATTAAATTTTTCCAGGGTTTAATCCCGTGGCATTTCTAGTTGTTTTTATGTACATCGGTGTGTATTGGAATTATTCCTCCAGGATTAACCTGAGAGATGCCAGTCAAATTTACCATTTAATTTATTGCTTCCTTCATGTATCCATCTTGCATGACTATATATGATTCAAGGGTTTTGATATTGGTTGGTTATCGTCCAAGCTACATTTGTTACATAATATAATGTAATTTTCCTTAAGTCTTTGTTTTCTGTTCGAATGGTAAGAATACACGGGTATGACAGCCTCTGTCAGGATTCTTCATTTGTTTTTCTTATGGGTTGTCAAGAGTTCAAGGGAAACCACTCTGTCTGACCATTATTCCCACTCGTCCTTACAATTATCAGAGAATTTCTAGAGGATAATGACTCTGTCTAACAATGTTTCCTTGTTTCCTTATTTTTAACAGTTATCAGGGATTAGATGTAGCATAACATTTTATATCAATTTTTTCTCATCTTTTACAGTTAGCAATAATTGTTAAAGAGTTCCACACTATTTCGATGGTTCCTGCTTTTATTATTATGAGAATGTTCAGAGCATATCACTAGCTAAATCCATTTATTGCCTGAATATCTAATTTTTTTTGTTCTTAAAAGAGATGTCTTAATTAATCGACATTGCGGAATTTGTTTTTTTTCTTTTCTTTGGAAAATCGTACTTTAGTGGATTCCTGCCATGCTTATTCACATGACTCAGGGTATTGCCATTTGGCACATCAGAGCCCTTCTTTGCCTGCGCCTTAAGGAAGAAATTTCCTAGGGTTTTGTACACCATTACCGTCTGCATATTTTCTTTTTTTAGTTCCAGTGTTTCGGTGGTTTATTTTCTCTGAAATATATGTATGTCTTTATACATTTTCCCTTGACGTTAAGACTTATAGTTTCAGTTTCAATCTTTATATGCCCATGGTTTAACAATAGAGGAAAACGTCTCTGCCAAGTAATTAACTTACCCTTACCCTCAAGGATTTCTCTGTCCTCAAGCAAGGACTTTGTGTGGCTCAAATTATTTTATAACCCTACGATTTTTCTACAGTGACGCCCCTGTTATAAGCTTTTCCAAAACCTACGGGGGTTCTAAGTGTACATCCCTCTCCCGTTTTCCTTTTAAACGAAGATAACATTGATCAATCTGTCATCATTATTATTTAATTGTTTAGAGAGTTATAGTTGTACAAAGGGTATTGTTACAATTCCCAAGTCCTATGAATGAAACAAACTTAATTAGGCACAACAGTTGTAATTTTCTGTACCTGTTTGTTCGATGTTCTAATATTATTTCAACAGAACCACTCACCTCTGCTCCCTGTACTGTTGTGATCTGCGTAGTTCTACAGAAGCGAAGCTTTCTCTTGTCTGTTGCTTCCAATTTGCCACCCAATCTTGAGATTCGTCTTTCAGGACCAGAATCTCTCCCCCCGTGCTCTCTTACAGGACCACTGTCCTCGGCAAGATATCTACACCTAGTGCTTGGCTATCTGGTCCTCACCAAACTTAGCCATTTCTCTTTTTTTTTTTTCTCTGCCTGTCCTCACAGCACATACTAACTTCCCTCTCACTTTTTTCATCTGGAAACCTTTCCAGTTAGGAGAGGTAGTTAGGGTTGCAGTCAGTGCAACCGTTTTCCCAACTTCCCCTTCAGAAGTTGCCAGCATTTTCCAAGAAAACATTTCTTATCTTGTTAAAGAAATAATAAAAATATTATTAAATTCCAAAACAGCTAATAATGCCATATTCAATTTTTTTTTAACCACAGTAAAGTCAAATATTTACATTTTTCCTGGGGCATTACAATAACAATATTTTTTTTACTACTTTTGGTAGAAACATTTTTTGGTTTGGAAGTATGGTTCTAGAATTTTGGTTTCAATGTTCGATATCAATTTTTTTTTACTACTTTTGGTAGAAACAATTTTTTGTTTGTTTGGAAGTATGGTTCTAGAATTTTGGTTTTAACATTCAAGTGCTAAGTCTCAGGTCATTAGCAATATTTTATGGCTACTAAAAACACTTTATTCATTCATTCATGTATGTCTTATTTGTTGCTTACTCTAATTTAAGGATACTTAAAATAAGCAAGAATATCTACAAAGTAGCCCTTGTTCAAATGCAATGGTTAGTTCATACATTTCAAAATTCAATAATTAAACTAAGCCGCAGAGAAATGCTACCTATATGACCTTGTTTAAACATTAATATTGTTCGAATAATTTGAATTCAAAATAAGTTTAATCATCATGACATAATTATTATTTAAAATTTATTAATTAAAAATCATTAATTTATTAATTTTGTTATTTTTCATTATATTCAATAAAAATAATATAATGGTTTACATTTCATTAATTATATAATATATGATTTAACCTTTTTTAATTTATCAAATTTAATGAAAAATTAAAAATATTTTATATATATATATATTCAAAATCATTAATTATTATTATTTAAAATTAATATATTTGTATTTATTACTTAAAACAATTAATTTTGTGATGGTAACAATGATGATAATTAATGTTCACTAATATTAATATGTTCTATTAAATCTTTAAAAAAGAAAGATTAAGTAAGATTTTTTAACATTTTATTTTTATAATAAAAATGAAAAGAGAGAAATGTTCCCACATCAACATAGTTATGCTAACTTAACAACTCAAGAATCCAAGATAACGTGTTTTTCATCTTCAACCCTTTTAGTATCTCATAGGTGAGAGGCTCTTTCATCCCATGGCATTTTCAGAATTGACTAGGGAAAGTGTCACTTTGAAGTTCATAAGAAGTGGTTCTTATATCAGCAATGTCCATTTTCTTCTTGACACTAGTCAAGGCATTTAGATAATTCTAATTTTTAGGATTGGGGTTGAACATCTCCTTATAATATCTTAGTTTCCTTTTTCCCCTCTAACTATATATCTCTCCACATCTTATCTTAAATTTTGAAATAATAAGATTTTTAATACTATCCTTATTCATGAGATGATCTCCTCCTTTATCTCCCAAATATATGCATATTGTGATTAATATAGTTAATTATTAATTTTATAATTGTCATTAATTTATTTTTTATTAATAATTTTATAATTTTATAATTATTTAAAAATTAATTGTTATTAATATAATATATAATATTATAAATTATTTTTACTAATATATTAATTATCATAATTAATTAATTTATTATTAATCATTAATTCAATAATTTAGTAATATTCTAATTATTAAACAATTATTTATAAATAAAATAAAAACACTATATTACAATTATTATGTCAATAGATATATATGTTTTGAAATAAGGTTTTTAGAATTTTAATTTAACTGTCAATAATTACTAGCACACTCATATAAATTAAATGGATCATAAATATAGATGAAATTAGTCCATAATAAGAATCAAAACACTTCATTATACATCTCACATTAATATAACTTAAAAATCATAAAAACTAACTAAATTACATCATCATCATCATCATTATTATTATTTGTGACTAGAGGAATCAACAAATGGGTCAGTTTCATACTCATGACATAGTGTCTCATGACATAGTGTCAATAATGACTGCTACCACTATAACACCTAGGTGCTTATGTATACCACTATAACGCCTAGGCACCTATGTATGCCCCTTGGTGTCAATAATGACTGCTACCACTATAACACCTAGGTGCTTATGTATACCACTATAACTCCTAGGTGCCTATGTATGCCCCTTCTGCAACTGAGGGAATTTGATCTTCAAATCTCTTGATGCATAACATTTCATTTTCATGGAGCTTGCCAATTGAGCTTCCCCAATGGCTATTATTATTATTATTATATATAAAAAAATTTAAACTATATACAAGTTAAACACACACACACACACACACACACACACATAAACATAGAACATGATTCTTAAACATGATGGTTTATCCCCACTTTATCACAAAGATTCTAAATCCTTAAATAGACTTTTTTACAATATTATAGCATAACAGTGATATATACCCAAAAAAACATAACTCACTTCATATGCCACTTGCTAATATGAAATATTTTTAATTAATAAATTTAATTAAAAGGGACAAAAAAGAAAACTACTTTGAAGATAAATCTCAACCTTTGATTTTTGTATACTATTATGAATATTACAAAATATTTGATGGTGGTTAAACCCCTACCATCTATTGATAACTAAATTAAAATTCTAGAAACTCTATTCCAAAATAGACATGTATATTAGTTAACTAAATTTTAACTTTAATTTAAATTATTATGATTAACCTATAAATAGACTTTGTTACAATACCATGGTTTACTAATACCACATCCCAAAAAACCATAACTCATGTTCATGTGACCTTTTTTTAATTAATCAATTTGATTAAAAAAAAATAAACATAACTATTTTTTATATAAAATCTCCATCTTTGATTTCTGAATACTACTAAAAATATTCTAGAGTATTTCATAGAGATAAAATCCATTCAATTACCTAATAATTATGATAATTAAAATTAAAATTATATATATATATTTTTTACAAAAAACATACCGTTACTATAATAATTTATAAAAACACAAGTATATTATAGAAAAAACTAAACCTTTTTCTCTTTAAAATTTTTTTTAATTATGAAAAAATTATTTAAAATTTTCAAATATTTAAAAAATTATAATTAATTATAATTAAAAATAATTATTATTAATTTTAATTTAAGTTAGATTAATTTACACTATTAGTAGTAGTGTAGAATAATGATAAATATGAATTATTTTTGGTTCTGTAATTAATTAAAATATTAGCTTGTATTTCATTAATAATTATTAGCTCTATAATTTTCAATATCATTAGTTTATTTAAGATTAATAGTCACCATTGCATTATTAAATTGTAAAGTAATTTAATTTGAGAAGTGAATTTATTTAATTTATTATCATTAAATTTATTAATTTTTTGAGCATGGGATTCTCTAAATATTAGGGTTTAATAATTATTAGTTTTATTAATTTTCATATTCATGGGTTTTATTTAAGATTAAATAGTAAACTAATGCATTATTAAAATTGTAAAAGTAATTTATTTGAGAAGTTGAATTTAATTTAATTTATCATTAAATTTATAAATTTTTGAGCATGGAGATTCTCTAAATATTAGGGTTTCGGAATTGGGTTTGTGTCAAGTGGTGGCCACACAAACTACTTCTTAGGGAGCCACACTCCCATCCTTCTCTATTGCAAGCTCTCAACAATCTTGTTGAGCTTAAGGATGACTAAAAGTGGAGGAGGAGGAGGAAACCCCTCATTCAAATTGGTTCTTAGTAGGGATAGATGACACATGAAAAAATTAGGAAGCTCTAATAAAACACCTCCTCAATCGAACTCAAGTTCAATAGTACTAGGACCCTTTGATATCTTAGCCATGGGAACTACATGGAAAAATAAGTTCTAGAGAAAATGTTTACCAAAAGAGGCAACATATCCTAAATATGAAGTCAAATCTACAAAAATAGCCAAATACATTCAGTACATGAAGGACCATGCCTTCATATGCAAATTCATAGGTTTCTAGCCCACAGAAAATGCTCTTATCAAATGGATTGAACAAAAATGGTAGCCAAAAGGACATGTGGATTTGGAGCTCGATGTGAAGGGATCCTTTTGATCTGAATTTAAACAAGAACGCAACAAATTATAGATAAAACCATAAATACAGAGATGCAACAAAAATAACACTATCTCTCATTAATATCAAATAATGAAATATGCTTACAAACAAAATGGAAATGAGACTAACTCGGGCGATGGTAGCTTATATCTTAGAAGAGATGTAGCAGGTACATGCCTCTGAACTGAGTTATAATGAGGCTCAAGGGCCTTTTTATTATTGAACAATAAGAGAAAACCCTAACCCGAGGAGATGTAACACCAAACGTTTATGGGCCCCATTGGGGTTAGTTGGGAGCAAACTTCCTGGGGTCATAGCTTCGTCATATTATCTTTGTTTGACATGCATGATACCTTGTTAGAAATATATCTCTGAGGACTACTATTGAAAACTCAATCTCAATGAGATTAAATTTCTCAGAGGAATATTTCTAGAAAAATGTCATTTAGGGCCTCAAAAAGGCTCCAGAAGTTCAGAACCCGAAAAAATGCCAAAAATAGTAAATTGTGCTACAATTAAGGAAACTGGAAAAACTGAAAGAAACAATGGTGGGGGTCCACGTGGAATAGGTGGGTGGCCACCAATACCCACCTATATCATTCCTCCACCCTTAGGAAGCAATGATCTCCATTGCATTGAGTTCCTCATGAGATGGGGAAAGTTCTACTGAACTTCGTCCCTCGTGAGCCATTTTCCTTGGTGCAGGAGTTGGCCAACTTTGACAACTCGATACAGCTGGATCTTCTGCTGGCGAGTGTTCTTGATATGTGTGTCCATGATACGATCAGTTGCAACTTGTTCCATGCAATTTGGATTTAACTCTATTGTTGTGACTTGTTCTACAATGTCGGATATGTCCAGTAATGGTGGAATGTATGGCCAAAGGCGATCCACATTCAACATTGGGTCCAAGCCAAGGAATGGGGGAATGTTGAGCTCAAAATAATTATCTCCCAAAGCCTTGGTGATGGTGTATGGCCCATATCAAAGTAGGTGAATCTTGTAGTGGGACCCAACGAGGCACTCCTTTTGC
Source organism: Pinus taeda (assembly GCA_000404065.3). NCBI lineage: Eukaryota > Viridiplantae > Streptophyta > Pinopsida > Pinales > Pinaceae > Pinus > Pinus taeda. The sequence continues at coordinate 371,684 of APFE031077658.1, read as the reverse complement.
AAATGTAGCCAAACTTTGTCGCCTATCTGGAACTTCTGTGGCACCCGATGCTGATCATGTCACTACTTGTACTTAGTATTGGGTTTGTCCAATATGTCATGGACCTGTTGGAGGATGTGTTGATTGTGCTCAATGAATCTATTTGCCTTGTCGACTTCGGACTTGGCATGAGCCGATGCTGCAAATGGTATGGCCACATCAATGGGACATAGTTGCTGGAATCCCAAGCCCACCTGAAAAGGGTTATGACCAGTCGAGCTGTGGAGAGCCCAACTGTAGTTGTGTTGGACATAGGGGAGGATCTCATCCCATGTGCATGGATGCTTTGAGTTTTACATAAGCAGAATGTGTATGATCATCCTGTTGATGACCTATGTCTAGCCATCAGTTTGGGGATGGAAATCTGTGGACTTAGTGAGCTTGGTATCCAGCATCAACCAGAGACTGGACCGAAATGTACTAAGAAACCTAATGTCTTGATCTGAGATGATAGATTATGGGATTATAAATACTTATTTAGTATTGCCACCATTTTCGCGACCCTGAAATGTCCAATGGCCTGACTGTAGTGTGCTTCCCAAATCATCTTCGCACGCTCTCTTGAAGGAACACAAAGGTGTCCCGAGTGGCATAACAGAGCATCCTAGAGGTGAAAGTCTGGAACTTGCTGGCCCTCCAAGAGATTATGGTATGTGTGGCTGAATTCTAGGTCATTTTTGTAGAGAAGTGGTCAATCAAAAGTCTCATGCCCACAATATTTGAGCATAGTGGTTAACGCCATGATCGGTGGTCAGCTGAAGTATTCTGCAACATTATTTGTGCTTCCCTTCTTGTACTTGATATTCAAATGGAATTGTTACAGGTATGTGGACCACTTCTAATGGCGATCATTCTGCAACTTCCCTTGCACTTATATGAACCGCAGGGGTCAGTGGTCTGTGTGGATGATTGTTTCCTTCCCCAAAATGTAATGCTTCCATTGTCAGCAGGCTTGCACAATGGAATACATCTCTTTGTCATAAGTGGGCTACTTCTGGACTGTGTTTGAAAGTGACTCACTGTGATATGCCATTGGATGCCCTTATTGAGTAAGGACTACCCCAATAACAAAGTCAAGGGCATCTGTATCAAACTCAAATGGTTTTTGTAAGTCTGGTAATGTGAGAACTAGTGCAGAGCAGAGACAATGTTTCAACTATGTGAATGACTTCTGTTGAGATTTAGACCAAAAGAAATCTTCTTTCGCCCCTCCTTTGGTGACTTGACTCAGGGGCCAAGTGATATGAGAGAACCCCAACATGAACTTGCAGTAGAAATTGGGAAGGCCCAGAAAGAGGCATAGCTCAGTTAGAGTGGTTGGGGCTAGCCAGTCGTGAATGACTTGGATATTCGTTGGATCCACATGCACCCCCCTTTCATCAATAATGTATCCCAGATAATGAACTTGAGTCATGCTAAAAGTGCATTTCTCCAAATTGGCACATAGCTTGTGTTGCCGCAGTGTTTGGAGAACCTATTGGATGTGGTGGTGGTGCTCTTCCCAACTCTGGCTAAAGATTAGGATGTCATCCAAGTGTACCACTACAAATGAGTTGGTGAATGGCCAAAAGATGCCATCCATAATCCTCATGAAGGTTGCAGGAGCATTCATCAACCTGAAATGTATAACCAACCATTTGAAAGGCCCTCCTTGGCTCTGAAGGAAATCTTCCACACATCGGAGGGTTTGATTGGCACTTGGCGATATTTGAACTTGAAATCGATCTTGCTAAAATATTTCCCCTCTTGAGTTGGTCCAGAAGATCATCAATCTGTGGGATCAGGTACCTATTCCAGATAGTGATCTTGTTCAGTTCCCTATAGTCAATATAGAGTCTCCAAGTCCCATCCTTCTTCTGTACCAAAATGATCGGGCTCCCATAGGGTGATAAACTCGGCCGAATGTGACCTTTCTACAACAACTCCTAAATTTGCCTCTTGATTTCATCGTTCTCCAGAATGGAGTGCCGATAGATCAGTCCAATAGGTAATGGTGCACCTGGGGTCAGATTGATGGAGTGCTTGACCTGACAGTGTAGAGGCACCCCTGCAGGGGAGGTGAAGATGTCCTCGTACTCCTCCATGCCCTTGTCCATCTCTTGTTGTTGTTCTTAGGGACCCCATCTGGAGGGCATGGTGACCATCTTCTTCTTTCATTGAGGGCGTATCATCAGGAAAACAAATTTACCGGTTTTGGAAATGAGTTTACTGCATTGTTTTGCAGTAACCAGAGAGATGGCAGTAGGTAGTGCTACCTTCGTATCCTATACAAGTTATTTCCAAATGTGACAATAACAATGCGAGGCCTTGACTCATACACAACATTTCACTTCCACAAGTATGGTTGGCCTAATAATACATCACAAACATCAAGGAGATCAACGTCACATAATATCTCATCTGTGAAGGGCTTGATGGTGTATGGAAGGCGACATTGTTGGCTCATGTGTAGATCCCATCCTTGGTGAAGCCACCCGATGGTGTATGAATGTGGGTATGTTGTGGGCGGTAAGCCCAACCACTTCATGACCTCTACTGCAATGAGGTTCTTTTGTCTCCCACTGTCGACAATGAACTATAGCGAGGAACCCTTTACCCACATATGGGAGTGGAAGAGACGCTCCTCCTCCTCTGGATCTTCGAGTTCCTCCTTCTAGATCTTTGTGGTGGTGATGGTGGCGTTGAACTCTATATCAATAATATGTTTCCCTTTGTCATTCCCCTTGTCAGGTTTTGACTTAGAGTCAGAACATGCATCTGATTTTGAAGCCTTAAGTTTGGCCACCAGTGATTGCTTGGCTCGACACTCACTTGTGTTGTGGGTGGAGCTCTTATGGAACTCACACCACTTTCTTGTGTCCTTCTTCAGCTTCACAGTGTTGTCCTTTGCTTATGGCCTTGGCAGGTTGTCCTGGGCCATCCCACCTTGGCTTTGTCCTTTGTTCTGTGGTTTGGGGGCACCTTTCCCTTACTTCAGATTTGCAAATCCAAAGTCTCACTTCTTCTCTTTCAACTTTTGCTCGATCTTGACAACGTATTGGTATGTCGTGCCGAGCAAGAAGATGTCTAGGAACTCCATCTCATCCTGGATGTATCTATGTAGGCAGTTTCTGTACTTGAGTACCAAATGTTTCTCAGAATCCTTGATACCCAAATTTTTGCGAAGGGTGTGAAAAGCATTGGTAAACTCTGGCACATCTTCCCTTCCCTGCCGTAGTGTGGTCCACCTTTTGTATTTGTCCTCATAGCTCCTGACAACGTAGTACTGCTCCTTGATGGCATCCTGGAATGAATTCCAAGTGGGAGTGGCTGAAAATAGTGAGGTCGTACTTTCATCCTTTTGCTCACAATAGGTTTCCCACCAGTCCTTGATATGGGGGGCGACTTTCAGAAGAGAAAAAGTGCTATTTTCTTGGCTGGAAAAATCATGAACAGAAAAATATCCTTCTAGTAGATTCAACCATTTATCTACTGTGTATGCATCTATTTGGCCCTCAAATATGGGAATTTAAAAGTTTACTTGTACCTTAAAAGGTGTGGAGCCTCCAAAGTGACTGTTGGATGTGGATGCACCACCAATGGGCAGCCGTTGAAGGATGTGGGCAAAGTTATCCATCATCGCGTTCCTTTGTTACTTGAGGGCCTCCTCAAGAAATATTTTTATAGGATCTCTTGCTCCCTCATCTTTATTTTCTTCCCCCATGGGAGGCCGTTGGGATTTCTGAGGCTGGTCTTGCAAAGGTTCGACCAGTTCGAGCCCTAACTCCTTATATCTTGACCTCGTTGGGGACATGCAAAGAAAAACAGAGAAAGAGTAGACCGCTTTGATACCATTGATCTGAATTTAAACAGGAATGAAAAAAATTACAGATATAACCATTAATACATAGATGCAGCAGAAATAACACTATCTCTCATTAGTATCAAATAATGAAATATGCTTACAAATAGAATGGAAATAAGACTAGCTCAGGTGATGGTAGCTTATCTCTGAGAAGAGATGTGGCAGCTACATGCCTTTGAACTGAGTTACAATGAGGCTCAAGGGCCTTTTTATTATTGAACAATAAGAGAAAACCCTAAAAAACCAAAACCCTAACCGAAGGAGATGTAACACCAAGAGTTTATGGGCCTCATTGGGGTTAGTTAGGCAGCCAATTTCCCGGGGTCGTAGCTTGGTCATATTATCTCTATTTGATATGCATGGTATCTTGTTAGAAATATCTCTTCGAGGACTACAACTAAATAAGAGTTCTTAATGAGATTAGATCCCTCAAAGGAATATTTCGAAAAAAACTTTGTTTAGGGCCTCAAAACGGCTCCAAAAGTTCAAGACCTAAAAAAATGCCAAACATAGTAAACTGTGCTACAATTAAGGAAACTGAAAAAATTGAAAGAAACAGTGGTCGGGGTCCATGTGGAATAGGCGGGTGGCTACTAATATCCACCTTGATCATATTTACATTTATATTCTCAAATTTGGAGTATCGTAATAGGGTTTTCAAAGGAGGCTCCTATTTTTTCAATAATGTTAGACTCTTCATTAGATATTGGATAGAGTGTTACAATCTAGAAGAAGAAAAAAATTGTTAGCCTCAATTGGGGTTAGGATTTTTTCCCTACACAGACAATACTAAAACGAGGAAACCCACAAAAGTATAGGTAATTCCATTAGACAATTTTTCAAGACTTCAGGAGTCACAAAAGGGGGGAGATACACTTCATATGCTAGGATCTGTGCGAATATGAATATTGTAGTTGGTAAATTGATGGAAATATCCTTTTAAGACGAGGTCTGGAAATAACCTCTCATTATGAGCATGTCCCATTTTGATGGTGTGGAAGTCATGAGTACGACCATCTATATAGAGAATGCCCTCTATGTTGAATTTGTAACTAAGGTCAATTTTCATATTGTACTTTTGGCCACTTTATGTAATTATTTTTATCATTGTGAAGTATATTTATAAATGCTTGAGTACAAGAAAATAAATTTTTCGAGTCAAAGTTCCATTGTGACTTTGAAAAGACGTAGATTTGAATTTTTGAAATGAAATTTTTGGCTCCAAAATTGACAAGTCAGCTTCCCTCCAAGTCACGTCGTACCTAGCCAAGAGACATGACCATTCACTTTAGACACACTATTATATAAGGGCAGCTCAAGCTCCTCATTTGGGAAATTCACATTCCTCTCTCAAGGAAATTTATGGGCAAGAAAGTGAAGGACGAGAATGAAAAATAAGGATGAAGAAGAAGGCTGAATTTTCTCTCTCTTATCTCTCTCTAGAAATTCACATGTGTGAAGGAATCTCTCTATGTGATTTTCTATTTCTAGAGCAACTATTGTAGGGGGCCAAAATTTTCTAGGTTATTGGGGTAACTACTATGGGGCCGAAATTATGGATAACTAGCTATTTCAGGAGGGCCAAAATTCTGGAAGTGCAGGATCAAGAGGAAAGTGTAGGATAAGTTTGGGGTGACTTGAATTAGAGGAGAATACCAAGTTTGACCATATATCTAGGTGTGACTCTCATTGAACAAGAAGGATTTCTCTATTGTAAACATTGTTGGGGTTTTCCCCATAGTGGATTTTCCTAGGGTAAATCTTGTCTCTATTTTATGTATTGTGATCTCTATTGTTCTATTATTTTGTGCTGTTGAATTTTTGAATAATAATTTATGAATGATATATTTAAACAAGTTAAAAGGAATATCTACATCAAAAGTAATTATCAAAATTTCAGAAATATTGTGCTAACCCTATTTAACTATAAAATCAACATGGTATCAAAGCTTTGATGATGGAAGGAAGATAAATTGAGATCACTTTTATAGAAACCCTAGAGAGATATTTTTATTAAATACCTTCTTCTACATTGGCATTTATGGATTCCTCCATGAAATTTGAAAACAAGCTAGAGGGAGCATCAAACTTCAAAAAGTCAAAATAGATCTTATTCTTTCCACAAGGACAAAGTGTTGGATATTGTGACAGGAAAGACTATTGAACCAATTGATGCACCTAGAAAGGAAAAGCTCAAGGAGGATGATATTACTACCATGAGTCTAATAGTATACTCCATTAGAGATCATCTCATTCCCTACATGGCAAAGAATGATACCTCCAAGAAGATGTATGACGCCCTAATAAATATCTACACTATCAAGAATGTTGGTCAATCCATGAATTTGAAGGATGAGCTCTGAAATACAATACTGACTAATGAAAACACTGTGGATTCATACTTTGTGAGGCTCTGCAAATAAGATATCAAATTTGAATCATTGGAGACACTATCTCTGATCAAGAACTTGTGACTACAACACTCAATGGTGTCTCTAGATCTTGGGATGAATTTGCAAAATGCATAAGCAGTTGGAAAGAAGCTCCTTCATTTGAGAAATTATGGACATCACGTGATCAATAAGAAGTAATATTGATGAGTAGAGATCGTCAAGATGAAGAAGTTCAAGCCTTGTAGCTCGCTTCAAGAACAAGGGAAAGAAGACGTTTGGATCTCAACATAAGAAGTCATGAAAGGGAACTTCTTCCTCTAATAAGAAGAAATATTTATCAAAGATACAAAGATATGGTTTTCAAGAATATGAAAATTTCAAAAGATATTTTCCTAATATGGATACCAATAAAATAAAGGGGAAACAACATGCTTCCGCAAAAAAAATTGAGGAAGATGAAAATCCAAAGAAGACCAAAGGAGAAAAAGATTTCTTCTACTATTTTTCTTTGATAGGTTCCTTTCCATATGATGATAACATGTGGCTAGTAGATAGTTGAGAATCAAGACACATGACTAGAGAGTGTAGGAATATTTCAAGCATGACAGAAAATAAGTTGTCTCAAAGGGTTGAATTGGGAGACAACACCAACTATGCAGTCAAAGGAGTTGGAAAGGCATCCATGGAGTTGGAATCTAGTAGAAACATTCATCTCAACAATGTCCTTTATGTACCATGTTTGAAAAATAATATTTTCTTTGTTTTTTGATTAGAAGATAATGGATATAGGATTTCTTTTGTGGATGGAATAGTACTTGTGTGGTCAAAGGGATCTAGTATAGATGATGCTAGGGTTATTGGGATTCATGATGGAAGATTGTATAGACTTGTGATTCATCTAGATTAAGTATTAGTACAAGAAAAAATATATCCAAGTGAGTTATGGAACCAAAGGTATGGACATGTTTATTTTAGATCATTTCCTAAATTAAATGAAATAATTTCATGGTTCCCTAAACTACCAATAAAGAATGATCGTGTATGCAAAGGTTATGCTATTGGGAAGAAAATCAAGAAACCATTTCCAATCAGTGACATCAAATCTAAGGAAGCTTTGAATTTGATTCATTATGATGTATGTGGTAAAATCACTTGATGGATTGTTGTACTATATGACATTTATTGATGACTTCTCTCGTAAAACATGGATATCTCTCTTGAAGACAAAAGATGAAGTATTCGAAAAGTTCCAGGAATTCAAAGTTGTGGAAAACTTGACAGGTAAAAATATCAAGATAGTGAGATTTGATAATGGAGGAGAATACACCTCAAAGGAGCTTGTTTCTTTCTATAAGCAGGCTGGGATTAAGAGGGGGCTAATTGTTTCCTATAATCCACAACAAAATGGAATAGCAGAATAAAATAATAGATCCATTGAAGAATATGTCAAGGCCATGATGCATGATTTGGACTTGTCATTGTTCTTATGGGGTGAAGCATCATAGACAATTTTGTACATTCAAAATAGAAGTCCCGATTGATTTCTGGAAGGTATGAATATTGAAGGAGCCTTCTCCAAAAGGAAGCCAGAGGTTGGGAACATGAGAATATTTTGTTGTCTTGTATACATTCATGTTCCCAAGGATAAGAGGAGAAAGCTTGAACCTTCAGGAAAGAAAGGAATATTTGTTGGATATAGTGAATCTTCAAAAGCTTGTAGAATTTGCATTCCAGAACAATGACAAATTTAGGTCAATTGAGATGTCACCTTCAATGAGAAAGTGGCATGTTGGAGATCTAAGGAAGTCTCCATAGATTACTTGGATGAATTAAAGCAGGAGGCCTCAAGAGAAGAGCACTCAAGTTCTACAAAATGTACTAAAAGGACAGAAAGGCCTCAAGATCCAACATAACCAATTATAGTTCTACAGATAAAGAAGAGACCAACATGGCTTAGATCCACATTGGAAGACATAGAAGGACATGAAATTCTAGATGGCACATCTAGAGATGTGAATAAACCTAATTGATGAAGAACCTTCCACATATGAATAATTGACTAGTCAATAGATGTGGACAGAAGTAATGACTGAGGAGTACCAATCAATCATGAAGAATGATGGTTGGGAAATTGTACCAACGCCTGAAGGGAATTCAATTGTTACTTCCAAGTGGATCTACAAGATAAATCATGTTTTATATGGTAGTATCAACTAATACAAGTTGAGTTTCATGGATAGAGTATTCTCTCAGAAAGGGGGAGAAGACTATGATGAAACTTTTGCTCCAGTTGTGAGGTACACCTCCATCAGATCCATCATTTCTCTTATTGTTGCTTTGGGATGGAATTTTCACCAAAGGGATGTGAATACTTCTTTCCTCAATGGTGTAATTAAGGAAGAGGTTTACATAGAGCAACATCAAGGATTTGAGGTATATGGAAAGGAGTCTCATGTTTTCATATCGAAGAAATCCTTGTATGAACTCAAGCAAGCTCCAAGACCTTGGTATGATCATATTGAAATTTATCTGATGAGACTGGGATTTACCAAGAGAAAATTCGATTTAAACCTTTACTTTAAGGTTGTGAGGAATGCACTTGTGATATTACTATTATATGTTGATGACTTGTTTCTAAAAGATGCTCAACCTCTTATCATTCAATGCAAGAAGTAGTTGGCTTCTGATTTCTACTTGAAGGATCTTGGGTTGATGCACTATTACTTGGGATTAGAAGTATGGAATAAACTTGGTGAAGTCTTCCTTAATCAAGGAAGGTATGTGTTAGAGATACTTCATAGATTTGGTATGATGGATTGAAAATCCATGGTGAATCCTATGATGACTAACTTGAAGAAGTTAAGAGGCTTTGACTCTAGATTGGTAGATCCATCTATGTACTTACGGTTGGTTGGTATGTTGATGTATTTGGTTAACACAGGGTTGGATATTTGCTTTGTTATGAACACCTTAAGCTAGTTCCAAGTAGAACCAAGACACAAACATTGGATTTCAACAAAGCACATATTGAGATATTTACCTAGTACAATAAACTATGGCTTGAGGTATGTTGTAAAAAAGGATGTACATATTTAGGGATATACAAACATTGATTGGGAAGAAAGCGTTGAAGGCACGAATAGTACCTTGGGAATATGCTTTAGTTTGGGATCTGATATGATGTCATGCATGAGAAAGAAGCATAGATAAATTGCACTTAGAACTACTAAAGCAAAGTACATCACAAATAATGAGGCTTATACCAAAGCAACATGACTCTAGAAGCTGTTAGTAGGATTTTTTAGCCAAGAGTTGTTACCAATAGTGATACACTGCGATAATGAAAGTTATGTGAAGCTTTCAAAAAATCCCATGTTCCATGACATGTAAGAGTATATTGAGATCAAGTACCATTATATATGTGACATGGTGTAGATGAGAGAAATAAGGCTTGAATGCATCTCCACTGATGAGCTTAGATTTGATGTTCTTACGAATTCGTTGCCAAGGAACAAGTTTGTGTACTTTAGAGACAAGTTGGGGCTTGTGGAGATCACCCCTCTCACAGAGATGGAGTGTTGATATGTTTGCAGCATGGATGGACATTCTCTTGAAATTGTGGAGAGAGGTCCTTGAGTGAGAAGGACATTAATCAGACACCATAAATGGTGGAGTGATGTACTATAATGTGATCACACACAAGGCATATTGGTGGAGTGAGGCCCTTCAACATTTAGATGTTGATCATACACTAGATGGGTTGAGTAAGGTATTAGACACTGATCACACAATAGATAGGGTGGATTGAGGTCTTGATCAACATCTAGACCCGATCACCAGCTAAGTATGGTTTGATTGAGGTCTTGGCCCAAAGTGCTCACCAGGAAGTGTGAGTAAGTTCTTGCTATTTGAGGGTCTCAACATTTTGGCCTAGGTAGTGGCCATGGGATTCGAGGACAAATCACTTTGGAGGAGTGAGTCCTCATTTGTTGATGACATTACCATGGGGATGGTACCACCCTAGATATGTCCACTAGCAGATGCTCATGATAGATGATGATGCTGGTGATAATGGATAACATTTTATATAGAAAACTTTGTTGAATTCAAGAACATTTATGAAAATGATTATGAATACCTCCCTAGTTAAGTGGGAGTGTTGAATGTGTAACTATTTTTTATTTTCATAATGTACTTTTGGTCACTTTATGTAATTATTTTTATCATTGTAAAGCATATTTATAAATGCTCGAGTCAAAAGAAAATTATATTTTGAGTCAAAGTCCCATTACAACTTTGAAAAGGTGTAAATTTGGAGTTTTGAAATGAAAATTTTGGCTCCAAAAGTGACAAGTTGGATTCCCTTCAAGTTAAGTCGGCCCTAGCCAAGAGACATGTCCATTCACCCTAGACATACTATTATAGAAAGGTAGCTCGAGCTCCTCATTTGGGAAATTCGCATTCGTCTCTCAATACAGTTTCTTGGAAAATGAGCAAAGGACGAGAAGGACAAAGAAGGAAGAAGAAGAAGGCTGAATTTTCTCTCTCCAATCTCTCTCTAAAAACTCACACATGTGAATGAATCTCTCTTTTTTATTCGTTAGTTTTGGGGCACTTGTTGCAAGGTCAAAATTCTAAATAACTGGTTATTTTAGGAGGGCCCAAAGTTTGGAAGTGCGAGATCAAGAGAAAAGTGCAGGATCAATTTGTGGTGACTTGAATTGGAGGAGAAGACCAAATTTAACCATAGCTATAGGTGTGTCTCTCATTGAACAAGAAGCATTTCTCTATTGAAAAGGTTGTTGGGTTTGTCCTTCTTGTAGTTTTTCCTAGGGTAAATCTTGTCTATATTTTGTGCATTGTAATCTCTACTATTATATTGTTCTTTATTGCCTATTTTTTGAATTATAATTTTTGAATGATATATTGGAACAAGTTAAATGGAATATATACATCAAAAGTAATTATCACAATTTCATAAATATTGTGCTAACCCTAATTGTAGTAGAAAATCAACATTCTCATACTAGTAGCCCAAAGCAAGGAACCACAATTCGATTAGATGTATATGAGTTTTTAAGAATCCAATATAGTAGGCGTAACCCTAGTAATTAGATGGACAAATATAAGGGAAACCCCCTTCAGTCCAAAAATCAATTCGAGACATTACAGAACTACAAGATGGGTGGAACAAAGATAAGAGAAGGTAGATTTGAAGAAGAAAATAGACCCTCACAGTAGAATAAATGAAAGACTTTGGAAGGTACCTTGGAAGATTTAGAAAAGGATAAGTAAATCATTCCTAATATAGAGGAAGAAAATCAGAAAAACCCTGACAACAAGCTAGTCAAGAAAGATGAGAAGGGAGTCCTCCAATAGGACGCTGGGACCCAAGGTAGTGGCGATATTAGGGAAAAATCCCCTATTACCTAAAAAGTACTGCAATCTCATACATCACATATAATTGGAGAGAATCCATGGGGCATAGGATCAATGACTATCATCCATGGGATTCATACCTAATCATCAAATAAGACAATGGGATCCTTCAAGGAAACTAGATAAAGAGAACAAAATAGCAACCAAGAAAAAATGTAAGAAGTTAGAGAAGAAATGATCAACTCGGGTAGAGTGGAAACAATCTCAGGAGTGTTTTCTCCCTTTCCACCCTCCTCTAAATGAATATCCTCTATTGGAATATTTGGTGCATGAAGAAAAAGTGTAATCACAGGCTTTTGAAAGAAATAATTGATAAAGAAATTGCATCTGTATTCATTCTTCAAGAAACCAAATGCTCATAAGAAAAGCTAAAGGAGCTTATAGGAAAATGTTGGAAGGACTATGGAATCATTTCCCTCAATTCCAATGGATATTGTGGAGGCTTGGAAGTCTTGTGGAATCCATAATAAGTTCTTTTCTTTAATTCATATTCCACCAAAAACTCAATCTCAGGTTTCTCTAATACTTGGGATGTAGAGAAAAATAGATCCTAACAACTGTGTATGGCCTGTATCTAGCTGCAAAAAAGGAAGGTTTTTTGCAAGGTCAAGGCCTTAAGAATTCTCAATCGATCGAATATATGGACCATGGGGAGAGACTTCAAGATCATAATTTTGGTCCTAGAAAATAAAGGAGGGACAAATTGTCTAAATGTAGTAGATTGAATAATGTAGCATCTCATCCTAGCTTACATTGACACTGTTAATGGCACTTACACCTAGAACAACCACTGTGGAGGTAAGCACCAAATTGCCTCATGTTTAGAAAAAATTATTATTTATGAATCTTTATTGGAAAGATATATTTCCATTGAAGCATTTATCCTGTCGTGTGTGGGCTTTGACCATTGACCTATATGTCTGCAAATGGATCTAAAATCCACCCCTCATAATAAACCATTCAAATTAAAAAATGAGATACCTCTATACTAGACAAGATGAAATATTGGTAGGAAGAAATACAAGTGCAGGGAGATACCTGGACGCAGAACTTTCAACAAAAGCTAAAAATTCTCAAAATCAAATTAAAAAGTTGGAATAAAATGGAATTTGGGAATATTTATAAATGGCCAAACTAGAAGAATAATTGCAAGATATGGAAAAGAAGTAATCTCTAGAAGGGAGGACTAATGAATTAGCTTAAGAGGAAAGGATTATTCTCTCTCAAGGCAGATGGAAGTAGGAGTAAATGCTATAGAAACAAAAACCCAAAGTTAGTTAAAAGAAGTAGAAAGAAACAATATTTTTTCACAAATCCATGGTCAAGAATAAACACCGTAACATGATGTTTTCCTTAACTAACGAATTTGGAAACAACTTGTTGGAACACAATGAGTTGGAGAATTACTTGAATAGTTTCTACCAGAAACTTCTCACTGAACCTTCGACTGGTAGAAGGAAGGCCATTCAAAATATCACCTCACACATTCCAAGACTTGTTGAATTAGAACAAAATCAACCTCTTCTAATGGAAATTTCAATATCATAGATAGAGGAAGCAGTCATATCTTTGCCAAAAATCAAAGCTTTAGGTCTAGATGGTTTCACTTCATATTTATTCCAAAAGGGTGGTCCTTTCTTGGCACAAACATTCATTCCCTAGTGGAAGAGTGAAGAAAACCCGCTGCCACTTACTAGAGTTGAATGTGACATTGCTCACCCTAGCACAAAAATTCGTCCAGTGCAAGGGAAGTAGGCAACTTCAAACCAATTTATTTATGTAATGTCATCTACAAAAGCCTATCCAAAATTATAGCCAATGGATTAAAGCCCTCCTACCAAAATCTATATCTCTAAAGTAAATAGGTTATGTGGAAGGTCATCAAATCCTTGATGGAATTGTAGTGGCACATGAGGCCATTCACTCACTTAGGAAGGAAAAGAAAGTGGTTATGCTTATCAATCTTGATCCATCCAAGGCATTTAACAAACTCAATTGGACTTGTCTCTTCGAAACCCTCCATGCATTTGGATTTGTTGAGACCTAGATCAAATGGATATGGGCCCTCATATCAATGCCCCTCTTCTCTATCTTGCTCAATGGATCTCCTGCAACCCCATTTTTTTTTCATGGAATAAGTAGGGTGACCTTCTTTCTCCCATCTTATTCATTCTGACAGTCGAAGGTTTGGATAGAACTCTAAAAGTAGAAAAGAGTCATGGAGTTTTGAAAGGGTTATGTCTATATGGTAAAGACCTTCCACTTACTCATCAACAAGTTGTGAATAATACCATGCTCATGGGCATACCCACTATAAGAGAAGATAATTCATTGAGTCTTATTATGGATGAATTTATGTCAGCATTAGGTATGTATATAAATTTCACTGAATCTCATGTTTGCTTCTTCAACACTAATCAGGTTATGCAAATCTACTTAGCCAATATACTAAAATTTTGAAGAATCACATTTCTAGCCACCTATTTAGATGTCCCACTCATTAACAACTCTCAAAGATTATAATATTGGAAATATTTAATTCATAAAATTTCTTCCACACTTGATAATTGGACCTTTGGATTCGTTAACTTAGATGAGAGATTGGTGCTTCTAAAATTTGTTCTACAAGCCCTCCCTATGAACCAACCTTTTGACATTGTTGCTCCTAAAAGTGTGTTGCCAAATATTAAAGGCTTGTCTAGATCATTTTAATGGGGTGGAGCTGCCAAGGAAAAGCATTGGTCCATGGTGTCTTAGGAAAATGCTTTCCTACCTAAATCAATGAGGGGGTTGTGACTTTTCAACTTAGGAAACTTAAATAAAGTATTAGGTGCCAAACTATGGTGGTGGTGGATACAAGTGGGCTCTAAACTTTGGAACAGATATAGGATCATAAATATTGTCCTGCCATAACTCTGGAACAAAATTTACAAGATCAAAATTTATCTAATGGCTCATCAATCTAGAATAAAGCAAAGGAAAATAAATTTATTATACAACAACATAGTTTCTAGGAGGTAAGGGATGGAAACACGACTCTCTTTTGGACAAACACAGTAGTAGCCTCCAAAATTAAGATCTGGTGAAAAATTGTCAGGATTGTAAGAGGAAATAACTATTCAAATTCAAAATCTCATATGCCATTATTACAATGACTCCACACCAAAACAACAATGGAAAACTTGGAAAACCAAGGTTGATTTCCCACTCCTACAAGATCAAACAGGTTGGCATCATATGGAGGATGAGTTGTAGAACGGAAAAAATACCCATCATTGAGGGGAAGGACAAGTTATGTTGGGGATACAAACCAGTTGGTGTCTTCAACAAAGGAATCTTATGCCCTTTAAAAAACTTCAAGCAACTCCTAAGACCCAATTTTTCAAAACATATTTAGTCCAACATCCTATGGCCAAAGGTCTCATTATTCCTATTGCTGTTAGCCAAGAAACAATGCCTAGCATGGGATAGAATTCAATGCAAAGGCTTTTAAGGTTCCTCAATATGGATGTTATGTTGATCTTAGGCTAATGATATTGAGCACATCTTGAACAATTGCTCATTTTTTAGTTGTCATTGGGATCTAGTGAAAAAGTTTTTGGCAGGTTGGATTTTAATTAGAGGGATGTCAATAATACTATCTTAGAATTGGGCTCATCATCTTTTCTCTGCCCCATCCTCAACAAGGCATGGACTCTATTAAAAATATTCCTATGTTGTATTACCTGGAAAGAGAGAAATGCACAAATTTTCAATAATCTTTCCTCAACATTGGATGTATTATTGGAAAAGATACTTTGATTCCTAAGTTAGGGAATCAATTTCCATAAGCAAATTGGAAGCACAGACTGGGAGGAAAATCCATGGGAACAAAGAATCCTAGCTACCATAGGCATTTCAATATGCTATTCATCCCCTTCCTTGTGTGTGATAATATCTTATGCCAAACCTCCAAACTTTTTCTTGCCACCTCCTTGAGGCTTCATCAAACTAAACTTCAAGGGAACCATGAAAGGAAATCCAAGAATTGCTGACTTTGGAGGAATTTTCAAAAATGTAGAAAGAAATTTCATCTATTTATATAAATGAAGCATGGGATACAACAATAATAATGCATCATAATTCTCTGCTCATGAGGCTAAATAGAAAATTTCAATCTCAAGAGGATACCATAAGCTCATAGTGGAGTGGAACTCAAGGCTAGTAATTGATACCATTTGCAAGATCATCAATAAGCTCATCAAGCTTGTCTGCAAGCCATGGTTGGATATTATAAAATATTATATCTAGAATTAGCAAACATCTCCAACATCTCCCAACTATAATATCCACTCACGTTCATAGAATCAGCAACAATCTTGCAGAAATGTTGGCCAACCCAGGCTATCACAAGCCCAAATTTCATATAGCTATCATTTAGTTGCATGATTGTTGTGTAGAATAGGAGTCCTATATCAAGGAAATCATCAAACATTATTACACGTCATTTTGTCACAATGAGGCAAAAGACCCTAAATTTGGATCTCTCGCTATCAGATGAACCCTTTTTAGCATTCCCCTACAAAGATGGAAGAAGAGCCATTCTAAGAAAAACAAGAATCATGGATTACATTGCTAAAAATCCCAGTATTATCGCTCCTCACATCTCTCCTATTGTCAAAATGTGATGTAACACCCGTAACTATTGAAAACATGAAATGATCAGTGTAGTTCGCTTGACCAAAAAGTGTGATGAAAATTGTACATGGGTGAAAATAAAAAGTAAATTCTAGAATCCTTGTTCAAGAATATTCTTTAAATTGAATGAACTCGAGTTCACACCTATCTAGGAATTATCCTTACTTTGATATCTCACATCCCACTCATTATGGATCCTATCTCCCCTCACTGTGGATCTCACCCCTTCAGAAGTGGATCTAAAACCTCTTTTCTTCTCCTATAAACACAAATCAAATCAAAGAGGAGAGGGTTGGCTTTTTAAGTACTTTGTTTATGCCCTTATATTGTCTAATTCAGATTGAAGTCTTGCCATTCTAAAGGTATGATTAGATAATAGTGGAAGGAGACATATGACATGAAGGCTTGGGTTATAATCTCTCCCTCTTATTTGTTAATACAATAGATAATATTTTTCTCACATTATGTGTTTATTATTTGCATTCATTGTATTAGTGCTCCTTGATCTTATGATTAGTATTTGTTTAGACTTATTCATCCACCATATCCTTTATTCTTTTTTCCTATATTTGTTATTGTAGGTTCCAATCTTCAAAGATTGAAGAGGATAAGGAAATCACACAGGAAGAGGATTGAAATGAATACCTGTTTTGTTAAACAACTAAGTCTTATTCAAACTTTACTAGAGAAATATAGTATGCATTGTCCTTTTTGTTCTATATTTTATCATTGAATCTATGGAGATTTCACTCGCAAGAGGTATTTTTCCAGTAACAAACTTGGTGACCATAATCGGGAAAAGAACTATGCTTGGCACCTTGTTTTATTTTTTAATGAGCTTGACACAAGAAAATAACTATACTCATAGCACCTTGTTTCATTTTTTAATGAGTGTGTCCCATTCTTTTATTTATCGATGAAAATGAGTCTCTCACTATATGCTCAATTTTGTTTACTTAGATCAGATAGTTGACATGGTGAACATTTCAACGGGGACATTAGAACCTGATATTCCTACCATATTGAGTCCCTTGACATGTATTCCTTCCAGGGCATTACTCTTCCATCTGATGAATACCTCTTGGAAGCCATGATCGAGGTGTTTCCTTTGACATATATTCCTTTAAGATCGTTTTCCTCTTGGAATCCATAACAAAATGTTTTTATCAAACTTACTTTTTCTTTAATCAATCTCATTAATAAATGAAATACAGAGTTATAAGCATGGTTATTTTTTTGTGTCAATCTCATTAAAAAATGAAGCAAGGTGTTATGAGCATAGTTATTTTCTTGTGTAAATCTATTAAAAAAATTAAACAAGGTGACAAGCATAGTTCATTTCCTATGTCATGCTCTTTAAAAATGAAACAAACCCCCCTCTAATTGATTTGAGTCTTCGACTAGATCTATTAAATGTTGAGTCGAATCTTTCACCTGATATCATAAATGAACCTTCATTTCATCCATCGATTAGTAACCAGTAGTCTACTTGGGCGGATCAAATGAGGATTGTGGGGCATGTGCCTCTAGTCATCATGCTAGAACTAAAACACTATCCTTTCTCATTATGATGGAGGCATGCAACCTATATCAAGCATAGTTTTTTCTCTATTTCAAGCTTGTGTAAAAATGAAACCTATCTCAAGCACAATTTTTTATTTGTTTCAAGCTTGTGTAAAAATGAAAATTATCTCAAGCATAGTTTTTTCTCTATTTCAAGCTTGTGTAAAAATAAAACTTATCTCAAGCTTAGTATGTGTTCCTTCTCTAGCATGTAAATATATGAGAATAAATTAATAAGTGTAGTTTTATCAATCTTTTGGACTCATTAAACTAATTATGAAAAAACAACCCTCTGGGACTACCTTTAAGCCCTTTTTTGACTCTTGAAATATGAAAAGGTTGTCCTATAAACTTGTTTCTTTCATGCTTGTAAAAGTATATGAAGAAGCGTCTCCCTAGTATAAGTTTACCCTTTTTATGAACTACATAGGCTATTTATGAAAAATGTATACTTTGATCAACCATGATCAAAACAGTTCTCCCTTGTATTATTTTACACTTTTTCCTGCTTAGGGGACTAAATTTACGAAAAATAACACTGGAGTTTTCTTTTTATCTCTTTTTCAAACTCTTTAAATGTGAGAAAGAAGTCAAGTTACCCCTTCATTTTACTCGTAAAACATGAACAATGTAGGACTTGCCAATCATGATGAGACTGAACCACTCTTTCCCAGTGTTCATAAGAGTACTTCGAAGGACTTATCTGAAGGATAAGATTATACTACAACCATATGTTATTGTCCTTAATATTGTGTAAAAATAAAGAGGTACTTACCAAAAATGGTGGGAAAAATTGGGAAAACAATGTATAGAGTCACTATTGTTTCTGATTGAGATGGGAAATCCACTTACCTATCTATTTATCACACCTTCTTAAAATTATTCATAATGTTTTTTGATCCCATAATGAGTCCGTGCTTCCAACTCCATATAGTGTCGCTAATATGTTCAAGAGAAGTTCAACCTTAGTTAAAATTTTTGCATTTACATATAGCACTCTTTCACATCGACCATCCCCGTTAGTCATGAATTACTTTGTTTATCCTACTCAAAATCTTAATACATGCTTGGTGTTGTTGATGGGGAATACATCAAGGCCCTCTTGTGATAGGCCACTTCCTATTGACTTTAACACATTATCTAGGAAATTGACTTAGAAACTCCATTTAGTGCCTTGGAACTAGCATATGTCAATTTCAGGTCTCCTCATGTTCGACAATAGGTTCATTATTTACCTTTAATGGGAAGATTCTATGAGTGTTCAATTTCAGATCATTTATTCACACTTAAAAGATTGTACTAGTGTATCTTGAGGGCCATTAATATTATTGGTGGTTCCTCTTGCATTTATTAATGGTCCTCATCATTGATTGGTAATCATATGGTGTTTTCCATGTTCAACTTCGACACATTTCATTCACATGGTTAGATTCATACTATTGAGTGGTAGTGAGGAAGACCCTAGATCTAGTTTCATCCATCTAGGTTGCATGGAGATTTCATAACTAATGTATAGATCCACACTATATGATGATGGCTATGTTCATATTGAGTCTATCTGAGCAAGGATCCATGATGTATATCTAGTGGCCATGACCTTGATTTATTCAGATGGATCTTTGCACATTTCCATACTTAGATCTACGATTTGTTTTGATATTATACTAATTATGGGAATTCCTACCTTAGAGATGATCTCAAGATGATATTGTATTGTAATCCTTTATTGTTGATTTGTAGGTATCCAACCAGTCAGTCTTTGATCTGAACTTTCACATGATAAAGAAATTCAATATTCATATATAAATTTTGACTTTGTGCTTTATGGGGAAATATGTTACATTTAATTTTGTCACACTGAGGAAAAATACCCTAAATATGGATCTCTCGCTATCTAATGAACCCTTTTCAGCATTCTCCTACAAAGATGGAAGAAGAGTCATTCTAAGAAATACAAGAATCCTAAATTACATTGTTAGAAACCCTAATTTTATCCCTCCTTGCATCTCTCATATTATTAAACTGCAATGTCGCACCTATAATTATTGAAAACATGCAATGATCAGCATAGTTTGCTGGACCAAAAGTGCAATGACAATTGTACATGGGTAGAATAAAAAGTAAATTCTAAAATCTTGTTTAAGAATCTTATTCAAATTGAATGAACTCTAGTTTTCACACCCTTCAGAAGTGGAGATACAACCTCTTCTCTTCTCCTATAAATACATAGCAGACCAAAGAGGAGATAGTTGGATTTTGAATATGTTATGTCCCTATACTACTAGTGTAGCCCCTTATTGTTATTAGTGAAACCCTCTTATTGTATTCTTGTGCCCATGTAGTCCCCATATTTTTATTATTGTTCCCCATAGAAGCCCGCTATTGTTATTGTGTTTTCCTTACAATATTATTGTTATGTTAGCTTTGATTATATTGTGCCCCTTATACTCATATATATAGAAATGAGGTCTTTTCATTTGTATCATCCAAGAATTGTTCATTTTTGTAATATAAAGGAGGTTTCCCCCTCGAAGAGGCTAATTTTGAAGTCTTTTTTCTATCCCTTATTCTATTTTGTGAGCTAGTTGAATAACATTAGGTACTAGAGCTTTGGATTCTATGGTTTCGCTGCTTCAAACAGGTCATTGTGACATTTTCTCTATAACAATTTCTTATACAATGCTTCAGAAGTTGAAATTAAAACCCATTTGATCGGAAATCTTGATGAACCTCATGACCAAATTTTAGATCTTGTATTGCTATATTTTTGCAGATATGAACTAAGAAAGTTAAGGTTTTTTTGCAGGCTCCCGAATTCCATCTCAAACATGTGACCTTGGGAAAATCATCATAACTTTCTCTCTGAGCATCTGATTCAAATTTCGTAAAAAGTGAAAGAAGGAGGATGGATTGCAGTTTTTTGGGTATCATTTTAATAGCTGAAGGTCGAAACAGTAATGTTGTACAAGTTCGCTCTACTGAACCAATCTATAATCAAGTCATTGTGGGAGATTGGGCATAACTATTTCTTGGAGAATCAAATCTCGATAAGACGTGTGTTGTTGGAAATAGGACTCAGAGGAATAACAAAGACCAAAATTTCATAACTTGGAGATCTAAAATTACATAGCTACAACCATTTAAATATTGAGCTCTTAAAAGCAAGAAAACGAATGACTTGAATCAAGAAAATAGAAACATCTAGTAAGCAAAATTGGATGGATGATTTGAAGAATATGATTGAAGCTAAGATAAATAGTTTTATCTATTCCATGGAAGCTAATAGTGATGGTATATAAGCCTATTTGAAGAAAGGCATCGAATATTTGAAGAAATACATAGAAGGTTTGAAGGAAGGTGGGACACAGCTGCTACAAGAAAGGTTTCCTAATGGCGAAAAGGTAGTAGAGGAAACTCATCATGGGAACAAAAGAAATGTTAATCATGATTTCATAGAATCTAATTTTGGATTGAAGACTCACCATGTTCCAAAGATCGATATGAGGAAGTTTGATGGCAAGGATCTCGTAACATGGACACTATAGATGGAGAAATATTTTAATATCCATAATGTAAAAAACACAAAAAAGGTACACATTGCAACTTTATATTTAGAACCCAGTCAGTTTTCATGGTATCGACCAGTTTGTTTTCATTAAACAAATGGTCACTTGGTCCACTTTTATGGAGGAAATGATAGAACATTATGAGGATACAAAGAGCAACACCTTGTTTAGCCAATTGATAAATATCAAACAAAAGGGTTCAATGCCAAAGCACATTGAGGACTTCCAAAAATCGAATATAAGTGTAAATGATATTCTATAGAAGCAGAGGATTGATGTCTTCATAGGGACCTAAAGGATAACATTCAACATGAGGTTCACCTTTGGGAACCTGATTCATTGGAGAAGGCATTCAGGTTGGCAAGAAAACTTGAAAGAAAAATTATGGCAACAAGGAATCCTACCACTCACAACTATAAAAATGTAAGTGTTGTTTCTCTTAGCCTTCCACAACCCACAAGGTTAACACCACAAAAATTGGAATAAAAAAGAAAAAAATGGCTTTGTGAGAGTTGTGATAGCAAATACACTAAAGGTCATAAGTGTACTGAGAATAAATTATCTTACATAGATTGCGAAGAGGAGGAAGAAAAGGATCAAGAAACTTAAAAAGAAGAGGATATAAACCATGAACCTACCCCAGAGAAAGAAGAAATGAATCCGACCATATCTTGTAGTGCATTGGCAGAAATTACCACTCCTCAAACTCTCAAGATAGATGGACAAAAGGAGATATTGAACAAATTTTTGGAAGGATATCTTCATTGCTTTGTATCTAATAAAAAAACAAAATGGGTCTAGTGGTTAGCTCTGGTTGAATGGTGGTATAGCGCTTCAGCAAAAATGGACCAATTTATGTCACTTTATGGATATCATACACCATCCATCACATCATCTTTAAGATAAAATTATAAGGTTCAAGCATTGGAAGATCACATCAAGCATCAACAAGAATTTCTCCAACTCTTAAAGGATAACCTCACTTTGGCACAAAATCAAATGAAACAACATGCAGATTAACATGGCATCGAAAGAATTTTTTATGTAGGCAACTGGGTATTTTTACGGCTACAACCATAAAAACAAATGTCCCTCAAGAAAGCTAAGAAGGATAATAAATTATCACCAAATTAATATGGTCCTTACAAGGTATTGAAAAATATTGGTGCTATGGCTTACAAATTGGAGCTTCCTGCATCTTCTTGAGTGCCTAGTTTTCCATGTTTCATGCTTAAGGAAGGTTATAGGTGACAAGCTCCCAGTTCAAAAAATATTATCGAAAATTGACAAGGAAGGAAAAATCATAGTTGAACTTGAAGCAATCATGGAAACAAGAACCCGAAAACTACGAAATTGATAAATTTCAGAGTATCTCATCAAGTGGAAGAACTTACGCATTGAAGATTTCACATGGGAAGATGAGAATTTTATACAGAACCATCCAAAACTACTCAAGCATTGAGGACAACAATTTTTTAAGGAGAGGGGCATGTTAGGTCACTATACTACTAGTGTAGCCCCTTATTTTTATTAGTGCAACTCCCTTATTGTATTGTTGTGCCCATGTAGTCCCCATATTGTTATTAATGTGCCCCATAGAAGCCCACTATTATTATTGTGTTTCCCTTACAATATTATTGTTATGTTGTCTCTTATTATATTGTGACCCCTTATAGTCCTATATATAGAAAGGAGGTCTTTTCATTTGTATCATTTAAAAATTGTTCATTTGTGTAATATAAAAGAGATTACTCCCTCGAAGAGGCTAATTTTGAATTCATTGATCTATCACTTATTCTATTTTGTGAGTTGGTTGCATAATAGAAGCACTTTGTTTATGCCCTTATGTTTTCCAATTGAGATTGAAGGTTTGTCATGCAAAAGGGAGGATTGGAGAATGGTGGAAGGATAGTTACGACATCAAGGCTTGGGTTGTAATCTCTCCCTCTTATTTTTTTAATGAAAAATATATTTCTGTTCGATGTGTTTACTATTAGCATTCATTGTATCAGAGCTCCTTGATTATCTGATTAATATTTGTTTGAACTTATAAATCCATAGTATGTTTTGATCCTTTTGACTATCTTTGTTATTGAAGGTTCCAATATTTATAGATTGAAGTGGATAAGGAAATCAAGCAGGATGAGGATTGAAGTGAAGACCTATTTCATTAGACAAGTAAGACTTGTCCAAACTTTACTACAAAAAGATAGTATGCATTGTCTTATTTGTTCTAGATTTGATCATTGAGTCTAGGGAGATTGATCTTGTCCACAAGAGGGATTTTCCAATAACAAACTTGGCAACCATACTATAAAAAAGAGTTATGCTCTACACCTTGTTTAATTTTTAACAAGTTTGACCCAAGAAAAAACTATGTTCATAACACCTTGTTTCATTTTTAACAAGCTTGTCCCATTCCTTCATTTACCGATGGAAATGAGCCTCTCACTACATGCTCAATTATTTTTGACTTAGATTTGGTAGCGGACATGGTGAACCCTTCATTAGGGACACTGGAACCTGATCTTCCTACCCCTATTGAGCCCCTTGACATGTATTCCTTTCAGAATATTGTTCTTCCATCTGATGAAGACCTCTTGGAAGCCATGATCAAGGTGTGTCCCTTGACATGTATTTCTTTAAGAGAATTGTCCTCTTGGAATCCATAATAATATTATTTTAGCATAGTTCTATTTTGTTTTTTTGCTAAAGCAAGAGACGTGCCTTCTTATCGTTAATTCAAATAAAATTTACAATATTAACAAACTCCTCCACTTTAATGGGCACAAGCCAAAGAAAAGTGAAAATCTAAGGCCTAGCCCTCCGAATCACAAAATTACCCTCCCAACCCTTTTTTGCATCCAACCACTAAAAAGCATCGGGCAACTCAGGTGCTTAGAGCCCTCCCCATGCACAACCACATAAACAAAACCCTGCTCACCAATCAAACGCTGTCGTTCGATCATTCTTTGATATAACGGATGAGCTAACTCTCGTACCAAAGAGGTATAAGAAAATAACCCTCAGGCCCCACCAAACTTCTCGTTGAATCTTGAGCATTGATTTACCTTGTGTCATCGAACAACTGAGCAGAAAATCGTACACCCAAAGTTATCGACCTTTTGGGGCGCGGGGAGAGTGGTTTTTGGACCGGGCCCTCCACCATGTGTCAAGCTCTCAATGGCATCGTTGCCAAAAAACTGAAACCACTTTTAACATGAAAGCGGTGCAATCGCTTCAAAACCGCTCCAGAGGCGGTTTTGACTTCAGTCACTGAAAAAAATAGGGTGATGCAGAAGTTTTAGTTGTTGCTTTCTTCAGTGCGGGAAACTTCGTCGCTCGTCACTGAGCATAGTCCTGATCGTGGTCCACTTTACCGCTAACCTTGGCTTGCCTTCCATTGTGTACCTTTTTGTCCCACCTGGTGTAGCCCTCTGACCACTGACCATTACTAGTTGGGTTCTATCTTTTTTCTTCTATACTCTTCTTTGTCCTCCTCTGCCTGGTTATGGCAAAGTTTTCTTAGGTTGCTCCGTGCCATTGTATTCCACTTCCTTAAGATTGCGCTATCCTTGCAGCTGACACCTTGGTTGGATAGAATGTCTGCCAATTTGTTGGCCTTTCTCCTCACATGATCAAATCTGAGAGTACGAAGTTCCTGTAGATGCACTTGAATTCTATGAAGAACCCGAGTTAACCTCCAGTGTTTTGTGACTTTTTCCGGCCCTGTTCCATTACTGATTCTCTTGGCTGAATTTATGACTAACTTTGAATCCGCTTCTATTATGACATTTTGGAAATTTCTCTGTATCAAAAATTCTAAGCATTGTTCCAAAGCCATTAGTTCTGCCATGTTGTTAGTGGCTTTGCCTAAGTGTCCATGGAAGAGGGAGATTATGCTACCTGTATCATCCCTTAGAACTCACCCAAAACCAGCCTCCCCCGGGTTGCCTTTGGAAGCTCCATCAATGTTGTACTTTAAAAAACCTTCCGGGGGAGAATGCTATAATTCCTCCACCTTATCTCTCTTGCTTGCTTTCCTATCTAGACCTTGAGGAGTAAGCCCCTGCATATTTAACAACTGGAGGATTCTTAACTCTTCTATTGAGGGAGGATTTTTGGGGAGTGTTATCACTCAGGTTGTTCCCTGCTTCCTAAAGGGAATACAGCCGGGGTAACCACTAACCAGTCTTTTAGTTACAGGTCCTAGCCTACCTGAAACCAGAGAGGGCTCTCTCTTTATAATTTAGCTTTGTTGGTGGGTGATTTTAGGCTAGTTATGGTGTACTGATTTTGTTTTAAATTTGGTTGGTTGGTGAATTCAAAAAGAGTTGAGATATAAGTTACAGAATAGTTTGGGCCATTGGGCAATGGAGTTCATGACTGTGTACTGCTGAAGTATGTTTTTGAAGAAAGAGTATTGCTGCAAAGCCAGATAGGCATCTGTGGAACAATTTTTTAAGATCAGGTAATGAAGTTATGGAATTAGTGAGTGAAAAGCAATTAAGAATCTTCCACTATGCTAACAGGGGAAACATGAAAGTATTGTTTAAGAGCAGTTAAGAATTCCTAAACAATATTCACAGTGAGAGAATTAGTTTAAACATGAGCAATTAAGAATTCATATCCATGGCTAATTTTGAAGAAAACATATTTAGAAACAGGGATTGAGCATAGGGTGTATTCAAACAAATCCTAAGCTATTCTTTTTCCCTAGTTACTATGATCATCAAACATATGTGAATTTTTGCATACACAGAAAGACAAGAACATGGTTCAGAATAACTTATTGTTCCATTAAATGACACGGAAATTCTGCAACATAACACAGTCCTTCATATCCACCTTCAGACAATATAGGAACCAGGAACTCCACCAGCAATTTGTATTAGCAAAAAGTCTGAGATATAAAATGCAGCTCTTTTGAGAGAGTTTCACTACAACCGACCCTCAATACGTTCTGTGAGGGGATATATATACAAAATAGGATACAAAATAACTAGGCAGTGAGTTATTGTGTAATAAATTACACCACCAACTCTCTTACAAAAGTAAATAAAGAAATAACTATAGCAATTAATATTGATATGGCAGCTGTCTTTCTGTCAAACAAATTTTGACTTTTTGGATCAACAAAGTTGGCTATAGCTGTGTCTTTAAATCTGCGTTTGTTGAGCCTGTTTGTCTGAGTGCTTTGATGAGTCACTGTACTGATTCTTCCTGTGATACCTACGTGCTTGATTCTCTGTTGACCTGTACTATGACTGAGATCTAAATTTTGACAAAAAGGAGTAATATACTTGAATCACCTGGTCAGTACTTCCAGCATTGCCTGCCACCAATCAGCTGGAGGTAGCTGATGTCTCCTTATTTTTATGAGCGTTTCATCTACTTCAGTATATCTGTAGAAATTTGGAGGCACTTCAAACAGATGATTAATCTCATGCTCAATAAAAAATAAATTCTCTAATTTGTCATACAGAGACTGCCCAGAGGGAGGCCCTGCTTCTTCTGTGGAGCGGGAGGATGCTGTAATCTGATTCTCAACATAATTGTTGATCCTTGTGATGTATTGATCATATGACAGTAGTTTTCCAGTACCAGTCACTAGGCTAGGCAATCCTCTATCTTGCAATGCTGTTAACTTTTCCCTGAAATCATCTATTTCTGCCTTCATATCCTGACATTTCCTTTCTAGAGTTTGTGTGAAATTTCTTAAGGTCAACACTTTTTTGGCTGTCAGGATAGTGTCTGTTCTGCTATTTATATCTAGTGCTGCCATTAATCTTTGTTGCTTGTAGGGTGTTGCCTTTAGGAATTGATCATAAATTTGAACTCTCAAGAGTTCATTTTGGGCCTTGATTTCCATAAAGGTTCCTTTGATTCCAGCTGGTTGCTTGCCCTGTTGCCTGGAAGAGGACACTTCTGTACTTTGCTGCATACCCATTTCCTACTGAAATGAGCTGGTAGCAGTCTGCTGGCTGGATTCTCCTTCTTTGCTCTGGCTCTGCCTCCTTTCTTCACTGATTTCTTCTTCAGCCTGAGGGTCAATTCTTGGCCTCTTGGCTTCTGCTTGCTACGTTGATCCACTTGGAGGTGTGGGCTCTTCCCTATCTCATTTTCTACCTCTCTCCTCATTGAGAGGAGTTTGCAAAACTGGAATTTGCAATGTTTCAGTTTGCTATGGAGGGGCTTGCCCTTGACTTTGATCTTTTGAAGTGTTGGTCTGCCCTGCCTCTGTCTCCTGCTGTGCATCCATCACTTCTTTCCCTTTTGTTGTGGCTGTTTTTGTAGTAGATGCCTGCTAGTCGATCTGTGTGGCTGCAGCAGTGGATGTGCCTTCTCCGACTTGGATTGGTAGCTTGAATGTGACCTGCTGAACAGAATCCAAATCAAGCGTTTTCTCTAAATCTTTTACATTTTGTTCCATTATCTCTTCTTGAGTGAATTCCTCAACTAATGTTCCTGGCACCCATTCATCTTCGTTGGAAAAATGTTCAATTTGTGGATATGGACAATTTTTATAGGCTAACAGCCTATATTTGACTCTTCTAGCACTGATAAAGCCTTCAGGGTCATAAGGGACCCACCAGAAACTCCTTTTTAGTTTAAGCTGTTGCCCCAGTATTTGATCAGCTTCTTGCCAACCATCTTTCTTGTTCATGATGAAGGGGCCTAGATGGTCTATGAATTTGAGATTGGCTTTCTTCTTGGCACTATGAAAATGTGTAAGATCGGAATTGATGAGTTGCCTATAGTATTCCAAGGCAAACAATCTCATAGGCACATATCTTGGGAGCCTGTAAGGACAAAGCTCACAACCATAGATCCTGATGACAGTGTGATTTTGGTATAAATACCAATCACCTATTTTGTAATTCTTGGATAGCTGTAAGATTTTCTGCATATCATTTGACAATCTGGCAGGAGGAGTTCTTTTCAAGAGGCATGTGACTGGATAGACATATTGGTCAATGAATTCACAGTAGGAATAGGGAGAGTTTTGGACTTGATGGAAAACTGAAGACCAGAAGATGACAGACCTCCTCTCACCCTGTGAATCCAGCTTCTTGATAGGGCACTGGAAGCAGTCGGTCTGATAGTACATGAACAGGTGATAGATGTATGAAGAATATTTAAATATTGCTTCCCTGTTCAGCCTTAGCAGTTGGTCATGTATTTTGTTGGCAATAAACTTGGAAAAGTTGTATTTAATAACAGGGGGCTTCCCAAGGCTATATGCAGATAACAAGACCAACACAGTTTCATCAATATGTTCATTTGTGGAGAAACCCAGCATAGAGGATATCATGTCCACCAGCAGCTTGCCTACCTCATTGAAATTTGCATATGGGAAAGGAGGTGGCCCAGCAGGTTGGCGGTCTGCTCTCATGAAAGTTTTGGCAACTGCAACAATCTCAATGCTGGAGAGCTTGGCGCCTTCATCCAGCAAGTATTTTATGGGAAAAGGGTAGAGCAGCTGGGTTTGCTTGAAATTTAGCATCTGATTGATGGAATCAGGAGTAATGTAAAAGAGTATGCTCCCAGATGGAGACTTAACAACTCTGAGTTTTTGGTCATAATTCTCAGCACAGAGGTGAATGATTTCAGGAAAGATATTCTCAGAAGGCAAGAAATAGATAGGTAGATTTGACTCCCAAATGCCATACATGTCACTGTTGTCCAAGTGACTATTTCTCAGCTGGCAGAAGGTCTGCAAGTGGTTCCTCTCTGCCAGAAAATCTGAAATGAGGAAATCACTGTCCACTAGAGGCATTGCTTCAAGCTCCTTGCTAGGTGTATTAATAGGAGCAACATCTAGAGTTGATGGAGTGGCCATGTTTAAAATTTGTTGGATTAGTACTTGAGCTTAGGATTAGTGAAAAGGCCTGCACACTGAATTTGTGCTTGGGAACGACTAGTTTTGAGAGTTCAAATAGACTTTTCACAGGGTTGATGAACTGTGGGGCACTTTGTGGAAAAAAACCAGAGTGTTTTGAGCTAAGTAGCTGGGGTTTGGCAGAAGGAATTCTTGTAAGGGATCAATGCAGAGTTGTATGTACTTCAGTTGGTAGGCTCAGACCTTTCAATCACTTTTTAATGGTGAATTATGCAGGAGGGCGTGGGTTTTTTGAGTTTCGTTGGTGCAGGGACTTTACCAGGATTTTAGGTAGTTTTAAGTAGGTAATTCAACTGTGAGGAGCTTGCAGAGATTTTTTGCAGGAAATTAGGAGAAAAACGGCAAAAACAGTGGTGAAATAGGTCGACTGTGAGCAAATACCTGGTTTTTTGCAGCTCCAAGGACGTTGCGCTAGTACTATGGCAAGCAATTGACTTGAATTCAGTAGGTGGTGGTAGCTCGAACGGTTAAATTGTGAGTTTAGCGGCAAATCGTCGTAATAGCATGCACAGCTCTCTGGAGGTAAGTGGTGAAAATGACACAAAACAACTCTTTTGCGTGGTTTTATGCGAAAATTAGGCCTTTTGGCGCTTTTCGGCGATGACGTTAGCATGACGTCATCGGTGGGCCCAGGTATGGCAAGGTGACGTGGCGGCTGACGTGGGTGACCACGTGGCGGTGACATGGTGGCAGGGCATGGACGCGGATGGACAACGTGGAGGCAACGTGGCAGGGCATGTGGGTGATGACATCATGGTGACGTGGGTATGACGTCACCCGGGGGGGGGGGGGGTAGGCGGTTTTGTGGTTTCCCCGGAGCACCCCTGAGTGATAAGTGGTAAGAGGGGGGGGGGGGGGGGGGCTCCGAACAACCCGGGCAATTGACGCGTGGCGGGGGTACTACGGTGAAACTGCCAATCCCCCGGACGCTAAACCTCCGCTTACTCTCATGCGATATTGACCGCCCACCCTTGGATCGCATCGCCCACGATCGAACGGCTGGCGGTGGATACGATGCGATGGAGGTTTAAGGCTACGGGGACCCGCCCGATTAAAATAATAAGTTAAATAAATCGTGAGCGGGGTGGGTTTTGACTTAGGGTTAGCGGGTATAATGTATGCGCCGGTTTATAAATTTTTTAATTAAACAACAATATAAACCAAAACTTTAGCGCGGAAGGGGTAAGAGGGGTTTATGAGGGCGGGGACTATAGATTTTTTATTTTTAACCAAATTTTTTTATTAAAACCCATAGTCTAGGGTGGTAGAGGGTTAATATTAGTCCCTGATGGATTAATATTCCCCAAGAGATGACTATATAGCTATATTGCTAGGGGGAGGGTATTTACATAGACTTTTTGGGATTTTTATATAGTTTTTGTAGAATTAGGGAAGGGGAATGCTTAGGGAGCTAAATAATACATTAGTTGTTAATATGACATTGTGAGGTGAATATGTAGGGGCAAATGCTAAGCTTTAAGAGGTAACACTTAGGAATAGAAGATGAGTGGAATTGAGAGTAATGATTTTTACACAAGAAATGTGGGTTATTTTCCTTGGATAAACTTCATGGTTTGACTTGGTACTTTGTCATGGAATGAAGTGAAACAAGACTCTTGGGAAGATCCCAAGGTCCTTGGGGAATGTTAATAAATGATGTTTGGGGAAAAAGGGGGAAATTAGACATGCTTCCATTGTTATGTCATCAAACCTCTGCCATGGTGCCAATACCTTGAATGGGACGAGTCCTTCTCTTGGTAAGCCAAATGGTAATGGCCCCCTCACTTCTGCAACCTTACACTACTTACCCAACCTAACAATCCTAACATTTTTTCTTCACTTGAATTGGGTGCACTTGAATTAGCAGACCCTGATTGTCCTCTTTTTCTTTTGACTGTCCTCCTATCCAAATCTACCCTTATTTCTTCCAAGGACCCAGATTAAGCAGTTGGGCTCCTTCATTTCTCTACCTAGCTAGTCATCTGCCAAGCTTGAGCTGTTTGGGCAGGAATCATTCTCTATTCTGCAACAAGCAATTTAAACATGGCATGGTCCAACTTAGACTATTGGGCCATCCATAAAGTATAATTAGCAGCAGTATTTGCAGACTGTGAAATTGCCAAAAGATAGTAGTGGCATTTTGACTGGCCACTTTCCTGGTCTTTAGTTTGGGGTTCATTTTCACTATTCTTTTGACCAATTGATTTTCTTGCCTTTTGATTATTCTTTTAAGGCATACCCTCTTTTCATTTTTTAATTTTCCTAGCATGTATACAAAATATGGAACCTTTGCATCCTGCAATGATGAACATATTTATCCCTTCCACTGTCAATCATGAAAGATGACACCTATTGGTATAGGAACCTAACAGTGGCTCCACTTGGGGATGGCCTTTCCTGGTGGAAAGCCAAGAAAAACAGGTCAGATGACCTTATTTTTTTTATTCTTGCTGCAGTGAATCCTCTTTAGCATGGACACCTTTGATTTGAATCCTATGAGCTTGTATGTAGTGTCCTTTGACCTCATTAGTGCAAGGATTCCCACTTTGTGTCTTGCTGGCCTGTATCACTGTTTATCATTGGTTCTCTGTTCTGTAGACCTTCCTCAAATTTGCTTGTGGAACTTTTCAATCATATATGTCACCTTTGATACAATTTGCTGATCTCTCTTCAAAAATCTGTAGTTGGTACTCTATCTATTTGCTGTAAAAGAAAAATGTTGAAAATACACATAT
Organism: Pinus taeda; assembly: GCA_000404065.3. NCBI lineage: Eukaryota > Viridiplantae > Streptophyta > Pinopsida > Pinales > Pinaceae > Pinus > Pinus taeda. The sequence goes on along the minus strand of APFE031077658.1, from coordinate 339,525 downwards.
TTATGTACAATATGGAATTGTGCTATGCTCATGGATCATAATATTGCTTGAGTATTCTCCCATTCACTGGGCCTTCCTCATTATTTGAACCATCCATACTCTTTAGAAAAAAGGTGTTATTCCCTTGCACAGCTTGAATTACAAATGGTCCTTTCCAAAGAAAGTCAAATTTGCCATGTTTCCTTTTGTCTTCCCTCCTAGAGTCCCATTTCAATGCTTTGTTTCCTATGAAAAAGTCTTCAGCTTTTGTTCTTTTGTCAAACATCTTTTTCAGCTTCTCTTGTAGAACCTGGGTTCTATGATATACTTCTTCCCTTGTTTGCTGCAAGTGAATTGTTTGATTGATCCTCCTTTGGATGTCATTGGGTTCAGCTTGTATTTCCTGCAGCGATTTGATCACAGGGGCTCCAAGAGATGATGGGAAGACAGCTTCCAGACCATATACCATTTCATATGGACTTGTACCAATAGATCTTTTAGTGGTCAATCTATCTGCCCACAGTGCATTAACCAATTTCTTATGCATATTATTTTTGTTCTCCTCCAAGACCTTTTTGATGATATTGATGAGGCTTTTATTGGAGGACTCAGCTAGGCCATTGCCTTGAGGGTAATAGGCTATTGAATGACCTAGGGTAATATGATATTTGTGACAGAAGCTGATCATTCTTTTGGATTTAAAGGTAGCTGCATTGTCTGTTATGATCTTCACTGGGCAGCCAAATCTTGACAAGATATTGGTTTCTAGGAATTGTATGATAATTGAGTCATTTGCTTGTCTACAAGGTATGGCCTCTATCCGTTTGGTGAAGTAATATGTAGCTGTCAAAATCCATCTATGCTGGCGTGAGGATGAAGGGTGAATTTCCCCACTGAAGTCTAAACCCCATTGTTGAAATGGTTTTTCAGTTGAAATGGGCTTGAGGGGTAAAGGCAGCAACTTTTTCTTCCCTTTAAAGATCTGAAATTTATGACATGACATCACAAACTTTTTTGAATCAGCAAACAGGGAGGGCCAATAAAATCTAGCCCTCATGATTTTATCAGTTGTTGATTTCCAATATAAGTGCCCTCCACAATATCCTGCATGAAATTCTCTAAGGAATTTATCTGTTTCATCTGAAGTTAGGCAGTTAAGCAAGATACCTTCATGATTTTTCCAGAATAATACATTATCTATGATACAAAACTTTAAAGCTTTCATTTTCAAAAATCTCTTTTTGGTTCTGGATAACCCTAGAGGAGCATGCAGGTTTAATAATACAAAACATATTTCAGCATACCAAGGTGATTGTAAGAAGGCTTGATTGATCTGTGGAGTCGCCATCTCCTGTTCGTTATCCAGTTCATTGATGTCAAGGGTTTGGAAATTGGTTTCAGCCATTAGTTTAGCTAGCCCTTGTCCTTTTATAAGTTTTGTTGGTTTGATCTCTATATCATATTACAAAATGTTGGCTATCCATTTGCCCCTCTTACCTTCAATTCCCTCTTGAGTTAAAATGTCTTTGACCACTGCATTGGGCACATATGAAACTATGTGAGAGTACAAGATATAAACTCTGAAATCTTTTATGGCTTTGACAAGGGCATATGCTTGCTTTTCCATGATCTGGTATTTGAGTGGGGCATCTCTAAGGGCTCTGCTGAAGAAAGCAATGGGTTTTTCACATCCTAAGTCATCCTTTTGTAATAAGACAGCAGCAATTGTATGCTCAGATGCAAAGGAAAAAATTATAAAGTCTCTATCAAATCTAAGACTTGTGAGAATAGGTGTTTTTGTCAAAGAAATCTTGATCTCCTCAAAAGCCTATTTGGCTTCTACTATCCATTTGACTTTGGCATCTTTCTTGAGCATGTTGTTCAACAATCTTATTAGTTCAGCCAAGTTAGGAATAAATCTTCTTAGGAAATTAATCTTTCCTAAAAAGTCTTGTAATCCTTTGATGTTTCTTGGATGAGGGACCTGAAGGATAGCTTGAATCCTATCAGGGTCAATTCTTATGCCATATTTTGAAATTATATGACCTAGGAGTTTGCCTTCTTCCAGGCCAAATAGTGATTTCTTTAGGTTCAAAGATATGCCATACTTTCTACAAATTAAGAACACTTGTCTGAGATGTTTTAAATGTTCTTGGTCTGATTTTGAGAAGGCTGTGAGATCATCAAGGTATATGACTAAGAAATCATGGATTTCTTTAGCAAAGGCTATGTCCATTGCCCTCTGAAATGTGGCTCCAGCATTCTTGAGTCCAAAAGGCATTTTGACATATTTAAAGGTTCCCCAAGGTGTAGTAAAAGCTGTTTTATCCTGATCATCTGGGTGAACTAGAATTTGATTGAATCCTGAGAAACCATCCAATAGTGAGATCCTTGAAGCTCCCACTACCCTCTGTAAGATATGATCCATTTTTGGCAAGGGGTAGTGGTCTTTGAGAGAGACTTCGTTCAAATTTCTTAGATAAATACAAAGTCTTATCTCCCCAGTTTTCTTTCTTGTGGGTACAAGGTTTGAAATCCATTCAGAAAATCTTATAGGTGCAATGATTCCAGCTTCATACATTCGTTTTACTTCCTTTTTAATTAGGGGACGAAGGACTGGATTCACTCTCCTCAACTTCTGTTTAAAGGGTTTCTGGTTTTCTTTCAGGGGTATTGTGTGTTGAATAACCGAAGTATCATAGGATTTGAGGTCCTCATAACTCCAGGCAAACACATCTTGAAACTCTTTGAACAACTCAATATATTCTGATTTCTTATCAGGAGGTAAGTTTCTAGAAAGCTTTATCATTTTGGGAATTTCAGTGGTCCCAATATTACACTCCTCAATTTCTGCATTTATGGGTTGCATCTTTGGTTTCTTAGGGATGTCATTTGAATCAAAAATGTCTTCTAAAGGAGTAAGACCTGTGGGCAAGAAATTATCCTTTAGTTGAATTACCTCAGATTCTTCTTCAATAATTTCATCAAGATCTGCTAGTTTTAGCTTCTGCAAATTGGCAGAGTCAAAGGCTATAGGTTGTAGCATCATATCTATTGTTTCAGCTGATATACTTGTCTTAAGTTCATCAATTTGGTGTTGATCATCCCTAATGCTTGTGTCTATGTTTAAGTTTGAGAATTCTTCTTTCATGGTCAAAAAATTATTTATCTGAGTATCATTCTCAAATACTTGCCAATTATCTACAGTATTTGGGACAGAAGGCCCATGTTTAATCTCAGTAGTGAATTGGTGGTTAGGCCCAAAAGGAAGTTTACAGGTGCTTGCAAAAGTTGCCAAAATATGAGCATGTAAATTGTGGCTTCTAGGTATTTTGGTGAGGTGATATTCTAAGAAGCTGCTAAGCAAGTCTGTTACTGCTATCCTATAAGACCTTAGCCTGGGATCATTTGTGACAAAAGTTCCCTTTATCTGTTGTATAATTAGATCTGAATCACCCAAAATGGAAACTTTGGTCACAACAAGGCTCCTAATCAGTTTGAGACCTAGCAAAAGGGCTTCATATTCGGCCATGTTGTTTGTACATCTGAAGTTAAGCCTATATGCATGACCTAGAGCGTGGTCATTTTGAGTATTGTGTATCCAAACCCCTGCCCCTGCTCCTAGTTTGTTTACTAATCCATCAAATTCTAAATACCACAAGATCTCTTGATCAATGTTTCTTTCAATGGATTTACAGATTTATTTAGTGGGCTGGTCTAGCTTTGGTGATTCTTGTGATATATTAACAGACTGTGTTGGGTTGATCAAATCAGTGATATTTTGATCTTGAGCAGTGGACTGTTCATTTATGTGCCTGGTATCTGTTGTTTTTAGGAGCTTGACCTCAGTTTTAGGACACATATCAGCATTGTACAATATGAATGAGTCCATGTCTGAATGAATGGAGTAGATTGGAAAGTTTTGGGGCTTCTCCTGACTGCTGACCACATATTTCATCAGTGTTTCTCGGTATAATCTCTTTGGCTGGCCAAAGAATGAAATTGTGGCATATGACATGTCTAGTTGCAGAGATCCTTGGAGTTTGGAACCCCATGATCTTGATAAAAGCATACCATATTTGGGTGGAATGTCATCTACTACCACATCCATTAAAATTGTTTTAGCTGGATATTGGACTAGGGATACACAAAGGTCTTTGATTAGGCCTAGACATCTTACCTGGCTGGAATCAAATGAAAACAAGTCTTTATAGGGTCTGGTGATGTCTAGATCAAGTTTTTCCATTACTGATTTGGGCATTAGGTTATGAGAGGCCCTTGAGTCAAACATGGCATTATGTAGCACTTTGTCATGAATGTTTAGGCTCACATAAAATGGAGGGATACCCCCATCCATTGATTTTCCATTGACTTCTGAGCCAAAAATCAGCTCTGGCTGATCATCTAGAATATTAACTGCATCTCTATTCTCTGGTACTTGCAATGATATATTGATTTGTTGTCTAAAGACCTCATGTTTAGCTAGTTCAGAAAGAGGAATGGCTATTTTTAGTTTGCCAATTTCTGTTTCTAAATTGAAAGGCTTTTCCATCTGAACTTTTATATTGTGAGCAACAAGTTTTTCTTTCTCTGTAGAGTTTTGGGTGACCTTGTCATGGCTAGGTACACTGTTTTGAGGTATGCTTGAATTGTGATTGTTTTCTAGAGGTCTGCTCAAGATTTTTGTTGGAAGAGATGGTGTAGATGAGGGATTTACTGGAGCCTGTATATCAGATACATCTTCCACTGTGACTTCCCTTTGGAGTTTTTTATCTGAGGACTCTGTTAAGACAGATTTATCACTGGATTTTTTGGGCAATTTGGTGTGTGTTTGTTTGGTAGTTTCAGGCACATCTATGGTTCTACTTCTTAACTTATATTGTTTGTGTACTTCATAGACTGTTGTGTCATACCCTTCTCTGAAATCAAATGACTCACCAGATTTTGTTTGAAATTGTTTGTATTCTTGGGCTTGTTGATCATCGTGTGTTAAGAATACATGTTGTTCACTGTCCAAACCCATTAGATTGATGTGGGGGTCTTCTACTTGTTCATTAGCAGTTGAGGCCTCTGCATAGTTTTCTTGAAATGGAGGTCTGATATTCTGATCAGGACTAGTCCTCCCAGCATTTGGGTTTTGGTTTTTCCTAAAATTGGGATTCCTTGTAGTGTTTCTTGTTTGCCCTTCCCAAGAGGACTTTCTCCCAATGGTCTCAACTCTATCTCCCAACCTCTCCATAACTTTCATAATTGCATCTAGCTTTTGCTCAAAAGTTGAGGGTTCCTCTTTAAATGTTGTTCTTCTCTCTTTTTTAGCTCTGGTTCTCTTAGCAATAAGGTTTTCCTCCACACTGACAGCTATATTCTGCATGTCTTCCAAACTTGGAGGTGCTCTTTCTCATAATTGATATGCCATATCTGAATAAAAACCATCAGGGAATTTGATCAAGGCCAGATCAGGTGGAGGCCTTAGGTTCTGAGGAATGGTGTTATATACATTGTTGAACCTAACATAGTAATCTTGAACTGTTTCTTGTGGACCCCTTTTTAAATTATCATACTCAGTTAGTATGTGTAAAGGGTCTTTCTTCTTTTCCCATATGTTTAAGAAGCTTAGGTATAAAGCATCAGGATTGAGTATAGAATGTGGAGCTAAGGACCTAAACCAGGTCCTTACATCCCCTGTTAAACTTTGTACAAAAATTTTCATTCTTACATCATCATCTATTTCATAGTTCTCAAAATAGTCCTACATTCTCTTGGTGTGTTGTTGGGCTGTATAAGAACCAGTACAATCAAAGTAAGTGATATTGCTTTGATAATCTTGGGGCATAGCCCCTGGATTTGCAGGCAAGTGTAAAGGGGCATACCTTTTTGATCCAGGTGGATATTGGTGGCCACCTGCCAAGTCCACATGGACCGCCACCATTGTCTTTCTCAACATTTTCAGTTTCCTTAATTGTAGCACAACTTACTATTTTTAGCAGTTTTTCGGGTCCT